>CM076582.1:1086819372-1087050016 GCA_034641835.2 Pinus albicaulis
CATCATGTTCTCCCATTTCCCCATGCCACCATCAACAACTGTCAGACTACACCTCAGCCGGCGATTGATCGCACAATTATCACTGAGAAGAATGCCAGCAGGAATTAACTCGTCATTGGGTCTCATCAACCTCACTCGTGCCAGGTAATTACATAACTTGCATGGAAAAAAAGCACGAGAATGTTGGAACAGTTAGAATTAGCAATTGAAGTTGAACCAGAGCAGCAGAAGTATCTAGAAGCACAACACTGAGAGAATACTCCGAGACCAATTCTGCAGGTGTATCAATGTCGAGCAAATATGCCAAAGGCCCACCCAGCAGTCGTGGAACCAGATCTCGATAGCAAAATTCACAAAATAGAGTCCCTCGTCGGGAAATATGACAATGTGGCCCTCATAGATGCCAATCTCTTAGACTTTGTTGAGTTCCTGGCACTCAAATTGAATGCGTATATGCAACATTACTTCACAGAAGCCAGGCGTTCAGCGAACAAAATCCTACCAGAGTTCTGTGGCCTATAGAAATCTTCTCTTCTGAACTTAAGGAATCTTCCAGTCTTCAAGACCACAAGACCGGCTATGCAGTGCACCAGGTTCTTACTCATCTGCGTCCAGAATGGGTCCTTGTGGTTGAATAAGGAAATTCCCATTCATGCCGAGGATATCCACTAGCTTACAGGGTTGTCATAGAATGGCGCGGATGTCTCGACGGCATGTCAAACTACTTCCAAGCGAGCACGGAAGTTGGGTGACGCCGACTACTATGTTAAATATGGCACACAACGGGGAGGGAAGGGAGCCAAGATGGAGCTTATCAATAAGCTCAAGACCAAATTTGCATGCTACCACATTTCCAGTAAGACAATGAGGCACTACACAAAGGGTGAATGCACTCTGGACACTATCTCCATTGCAGAGAACTACATTCAGGGCGCCAAGCTGAACTGGCGCTCCTTCCTATTAAAGGAGCTTCTCAACGCGTGCGAAGAAAACTACAAGCAGGATACAAGCTTCATTTATGGATATTTGATAGTTTTGTTTGCCATGTGGAACTAGCACACTCCTCTTGTCAGGTTTCCAGTAGAAATTCCAGAGGGCCAGCCTCTAGCGATGAAGTTCGTTCTGTGGAAGGTATCAGTTGACCCCAGCTCCAAAGAAGTTAATGCCGAGGCATTTCGGACCTGGTATGGTTTGATGACGGATGTGGTGACCAGCCAACAAAGGGTGCCCAGGAACCAGCTAGATGCGTACAGTGAACAGGTATGGTTCAGGGTCAGTCACAGGCATACTTATATCTGACCTACTTGTGTGCCAAAGGACACATTTCACATGCGGCCACTGAAGTTCCAGCTGGAAGATATTGCGTTCCACAATGAATTTTGTTTGTGGCTGGGGGTCGCGATCAAAATCCGCAACGGGGTACCCATTTACAACTTTGATCAGATGCTACTGCAGCAACGACCTACCGAGACAGATGCGGAGGTAGCACAACAGGATCCCACTGGGCAGCTCGCCCCTCTCATCCACCGCTTAGACACTCAGGTATGCAGTTTTAATGCGGCGACCAAGGTCGTTTCAAGCAGTGCTGCTCATTTTCCTTTTTTCTCTGAGTTCCAGTTCTCCCAATCCACATCGCGTCCCCACACAACTTCCATTACCTCCCCCATCCCCATTGTTTTATTTACTTCTCCAAGTCCGACGATGACCCCGGTGGGGGAAAAGAACAAGACCACCGACTCATTGGAAACCCCTCAGGCCAAGCGGGCTCGAATCATAGAGTCGAGTCTGGTGGTGGACCTAATAGAGGAGGATCCACCTGAGCCACTGAGTACAGGAGTGCCGATACAAGAAGAACCACTCATTGACCCCTCTGAGTTCATCAACATTCGCCTTCCACCACCACTTACTATTCCACCTCCACCTACCACTTCATCCACCCCATTCAATTCATCCGCCATTGTGTCAGACCCAATCATCCGGGAACTACTTACTGGGGACCACGAGGCTGAGGTTGACTCTAGTACTGCAGTAGTAGTACCACCGGTTGACCCCGCTGGGGAACCCCAATTTTCTTTATCTGATATATTTACTTAGATGGAAAAAATTGTTGCCGACTTAGATGAAGCTCAGCCTGAGCCTACTGTACCTCCACAAACTGCCCAGACAGATCAGCAGGAACGGCCAAACTTGAATATGGCTGACTCAGCGCCTCATTAGACTCTCCTGTCATCCCCTCCCGAGCATTCTAATCGATCAGTTTCCAGTGGGAAACCCTTACAGGAAATGCAGCCGGACCAAAGTAATTTGGGGGTCGCCAACCTAGAAACATGGGGTACGGCTCAGATGTACTTCTTTATTCAGAGGGCAGCCCATCAGGCCGAAAGGCTGCATTCTAAACTACAACAGAGGTGCGCCGAACAACACCAGCAGATAACCGTGCTTATTGAACAACGCAACCAGCTCCTAATGGCACAGGAGAAATTGAAGGGTTAGATAAACAACGCCACCAATGTGTTTCAAGAGCTGTGGCCAACTTTTGGGGCTCATTATACTTGGCTGCCTGTCGATGTCTTAGAAACAAGTATCGTAGCACAGGCCTTCCACCTCCAGATCCATTCAATGGCCTCCACAGGGAAAACAAGGAGCTTCAAGCAGCGTTAGCCGCACGACCAGCACTGCCCGATCCAGAGGTTTTCTATTCATCACAGGTTGCAAAAAAGTAGGGCCAGGCCACTCAAATGTAGGAAACTCTCAACTCTGTGACGCGGGATGCTTACGACCTCCTGAAGGGTCTTCAGGAGTGCTCAATGGCCTTTACCGTCAAAACACAACCAATTTTAGCGTAGCTCCAACAAATTTCGAAGGAAATCCAAGAGGCCACGGACCCCATGCAGTTGGACCAGTTATATGCCCAGGAGGATGCTCTAGAAGTGTAGATCCAGCAAACATAGGCTAGCTAAGCAATGATCGAACAGGTAATTCATGAGCTCTGCCCGCCCCTCCAACTCAACGCTAGGACAATGCAACAGCTAGCTACCAAGGCTGAAACCCAAATTAGCACGGTGTTCGAGACTGTACCAGTGCACCTAAAGGAGGCAGTTGTCACCAAGATTGCCGCAGAAACAGATTCCTTGGTGCAGGGATGGGAGCGAGCTGTGACGAACTTCACTGAGCTTAAGGCTACAGCGTTCAGCAAAGTCCCAGAGTTGGGGCCCTTGTTTGTACAACAGACGGAAGGAGCACAGCAAGAACAGGCCACAGGGTCCAGCGGGGCGATGGAGATAGAGATAGTGATTTGCGATTAACTCGGGACGAGTCAAGAAACTGTGGTCGGGGCCTGTTGGGGCCCTTATTTTGAATACTTGTTTTGAATATTTTGAATTTTGAATAAAGAACAGCTTTTTGGGGTTGCAGAACGACACATGGCAGCCGCAATCAAGTCAAAACTACAGTGAGTAGCAGAGCTACCGAAGTTGCGAGGGAACAGGAAATAGCTGAAGAAAGCATATGCATGAGTACATACGAAGAGAATATACAGCAGAAGACAGAGATCAGAACACACAGAAAACAAGAGAGAAGCCGGAAGTAGCTGAAGAAGAATGCAAGAGGAACCAACAGTTGCGACGGCGGGTGAATAAATAGCCATGACCCGGCTGAAGGAAGGGACGAATGCAGAGCAACTGAAGGAGATTTAGCGGATGCTGTAGAGGGAACCCAGGCTGAGCATGATATCTCTGTAGTTCCTAGGCTTCTCTTATCTACCTTTCTGTCTTATAGACGTCTGTAACAGACTTGTAAGCTCTTCCTGTGAAAGCGATGTAACTATGGGCTTGGTTGAAGATTATCAATATACTTGCAGGTTGTTGTCTTATTGTGTGAGTCACATGCATGCATGATGGTTGTGACAACTTAAAATTTTATTTTCTTAATACATGTACTCTCTCTGAATGTTCTTGCGTATATACTGTTGTTTTTGCAATCAATTCTATGTCAATCATGAATTGCGGATCCTTTCCTCGCTATCTATCTATTCCCCTTATGCATGTGGTCGCGGCATGCCTTGGGTGAGACTCTCTGCTCTCCAGAGTAGGGTGACAATGCCAGCGTGGTTCTAGACTACAACGGACTCCATTGTTGGACCCAACCCCTGAACCTGGGTCTTGCCTACGAGACCTATTTCTTCGCCAACACAACATATGCTCAAGATTTGGCGACATGGAAGAAGAATGTAACAAAGGCAAGAAGGATTATATTGGAAGGTGTTCACTATCATCTTGTCTCAAACCTCCATGGAAAGGAAACTCCATATGCTATGTGGAATGCCTTAACAAAAAATTTCAGAATATCAATTACCATAGGATCAAGCTGGCGCTGAAGGACAAGCTCAGAAAAATCAAGATGGACAAGGGCGACACAATACCAAAATACTTGACCAAGTTCCCTCAATGTCGAGATGAGCTTGGAAGTTTTGGTGTTACATTTGTCAAGGATGATCTGGTGAACCTAGCACTTTTAAGCCTTCCCAAGAGCTGGCACAACTACCAGGAATCGGTGAATGAGAGGGAGAATCTACCAGAGTGGGATTGATTATGGTATGACTTGGTACAATAATAGATTTACGGAACACCATAGATGGATCCTCATCAAAGCATGATGATTAGGAGAATTGTGCCTTTGGTCATCACATGCATGGGGTCATCAATTATGTATTTTGTGTGGTACCTGGCGAATGGAGCCTCATTCCATATGAAACTACAGCAGGTTCAACCGACCACAAGCATGAACAACCCAGGGAGTCAACTGCCGCAACAGAACCAACCCACATCACCACATGAGCACTCAGCCAAATCAATAGCCAGCGGTCAACCACTCAGAGAAAGGCCGCCAAACAACGATATGTCTAGAGTAGAGAGTATGCAGACCTGGGGCACATAACAACTATACAATTTCATGCAACATGTGGTACAACAGGAAGAAGGACTACACAAAAACCTCCAGTAGAGGTTCAAACAGCAAAAACTACATATTATTTCACTTACTGAAGAGTGAAACCAGTTAAAGGGGGAGAAGGAAAGTCTGCAGGAGCAATTGGAGAAGGTAACGAATATTTTCAAGGATCTCTGGCCAACAGTAATGGCTCAGGATGACAAGACATTGGAAGACATATCGACTTGCACCATATTTGAGTGGTCTATCTGCGTGAAGATAACTTGTGCGAATCTCAACAAGTAAAATCAAGATCTAAGGGAAGTGCTCGCGACAAGACCAGTGTTACTAGATCATGCTATCATATATGCCAAAAAGGTAATGGAAAAGCAGAAACAAGCAACCGGAATGCAGGAAGCCCTAGGAACCATGGTGAAAGAGGCTTACAACCTTCTGAAGCATTTTCATGAGTGTTAAACCTCGTTAACCATGAAATCCAAACTAATCTTGGCACAACTGCAACAGATTTCACAAGAAATAAAGGAGGCCACAGATCTTGTCGGCATAACTCAGTTATACAATCAAGTGGAAGCATTAGAGAGCACAATACAGGAGATAGAAGAGAATTCTACTACCACAAAGCAGGTCCTCAGAGAGCTGAGACAACTATTCAAGCATATTGTAGAAGTAATACAAAAAATTACCGCTGAGGCTGATATCAAAATTAAATAAGTATTCAGCAAACTGTCGGCCATTGCAGGAGAAACTGAAGTTGAACGAGTTACCACAGAAACTGACCAACTCATTAAGGAATGGCAACAGGTAATTAACGACTTTTCCGAACTCAAATCTTTAGCATTAGCAAAGGTTCCAGAGTTGGGGCCTTTGTTTGGACAGAGATAGGAAACAGAGAAGACAGGGCCAACCACAGAGGTAGACAAACCAATGGAGACCGAAGCAGCAGAAAAGGATTGACTCGGGATGAGTCAATAGAATGTGGTTAGGGCCTGTTGGGGCCTTTTTTTTTTAAATGAAATAGTTTTGAGTTGTGGAGAACATGTGACAGAGCGTAACCACAGTAGATAGGGAGCTGTCATGGTTGCAGAGAGATGGAGAACAGGTGGCGCGAAAGTTGCAGAAAACCAACACAGATGGCAGGAAGGAGCAACAAGGACAGACATCAGAACTCCTAGTAATCAAGAAGAAGTGACAAACAACAAAGCAGGAAAAGAGGAAAAACTGACAGTCACGTTGGAAAAGGAACAAATAGGTAATCAGCCAGCGTAGACAGGAGGTTAGTCCAATAGAGGGCTTAGGAAGAGAGCCACAGGAGAGCTTTATTCTGTTTTGTCATTGTTGTAATATGTCCCTCTGTAATCAAATCTGCAGAGTAATGTAGTTGTTTGTTATTGATAATGAAATATAATTCTACCTGTGGTTGGTGTTCTGAGTTCCGTGTTAAACAGTTGGTTAATGTGACATGTATGGCTCGCTTTTAAATTTTAATTTTGCATCCTGAATATGCTTAATGAGTGGTATCTTGTGCAAGGTAGTAAGATCTATTTGTTGTTCTAAGTTCCTTCTGTTTTTCTTTATAGTTGTGATCTGTCGATACTTGATCTGTTCCTAACCTTACTAAGGTCACGTCACGCCTCAGGTGAAGCTCTCTGCTCTTCGGAGTAGGGTGAAAATGTCGGCGTTGTTCTAGAATACTACGGAAACCTTGTTGGCCTCTCTCCTAAACCTGGGTCTTGCTCAGAGACCTTCTTTGTCGCTAACATTCTAGTACCCTCATACCCATCACTCTTTACTGTGTTTTCGTCATTTCTCTGACAATTTTTTCATGAAAAAAATAAAAAGGAAAAGAGGGAGACTCCTTCCCTTTTATTCGAAATAAAAACAAGTCACCTTCTTTCCTATTTTCAAGAGAAAAAAAAAGTGCTTAAACCTAGCTCCTAAAATATTCACAAGTCTTATCATCCAACCAAAAAAGGGAAATTTTAATTTTAAAGTTTTATATCCATCCACAAAGAAGAAAATGTGAGTGTCATGCTTGCCACAAATCTCTAGCTCCTAATCATATTGTTATCCCAATAAAGCCATTGATCACATTTTACTGAAGTCTTGCATTTCTCTCTCAGCTATCCTTGTTATTGAAGTCTCTTAGAATCAGTGGGCATTCAGTAGATCGTCTCCCTCCTTTCTAACATTCCTTAGATGCTCCTGGTCACCTTTTACCTACTAGACATGAGCTGAACAAGATCATCAAGGAGGACATCTACATGCAGTTCATCTAGGTCACCTGGGTTAATCCTCAGGGAGGGTTGCGCCCAAAGATGGCCTTCTACACTGAGAACTTCTTGGAGTTGAGAGACAGGCTCATTTTTTGACTCCGGTACATGTTTCACCATTGGATGCATGCTCTTCACTTTCCTCTAGGCCAGTTCAGAGTAGGATCTCATAGACTTCGCGTAGATACAGACAACCAGAGTGATAGACTAGAGATAATCTTCCAGGTATGTCATTTACAGGATGTGAAGACCGAGGTGCACTTCATTTTTGAATGCCCTTTCTACTACGAGATCATAGGAAGGTTCCATTGCTTCTTCAGAGATTCTTAGACCCTTGCCGAAATTTTCAGGTATCCCGATCAGAGATGTTTGGCACTATATATGCAGGAGGCTCTCAGGTTTCGAGCACATATTCTTCAGCCTCCTATTAGACTAGGCCCCACACATAATATCACAACATTTTTCAGGGCACTACCTTCAGACAGGGGTACAAAGATACTGATTGATACCAACTCATATCCATGCTCCAAATCAGTGAGGATATGTGGAACCTCACCCCGCCACATGAGATTTCAACAATAGATTTGTCTCGGATCTATTCCTAGGAGACAAACTAGGTCCTCCAGACCTCAAGAGTGCATGAATGCCTCCAGGAAACGGTCTAGCAGACATTCCACACTTTCCACCAGTTATCTAGGAGGATCATACAGGTCCAAAGTACAAGTGGCTTAAGGAGAAGACTCAAAAATCATAGTGTCAGAAATGTGGAATACTCAATTTCAGGTTGAACATCTCGTCTTTATGATTCCAACGACACAGACGACACTCAATTCTGAGTCTATATGGAGAAGTTATAAGAATTCAAATTTCTGGGTTGACTTGATGAGTTGGTACGCTTAAGGAGGACACAATTTTGCAGAAACTCAGCCACCAGATTTCAGCCAATTTTGGTTGGATTCCGAGAAAATTTTTGGGATAGTTAAATGCACTCCTTCGGTCAAAATTGAGAATATTTGAAAAAAGCGGGTTTTAAAAAATAAAAAAAAATCCTTGCTGTAGAAATTTAATACAAAATATGTATTTCTTGGATTCTCCTGATCTAACAATTATATGCCACTTTTAAATACAAAATCACTTCTACAAAATCTTTGCATAATTTAAAACAAAATCGCCAATAGAAATATCATGAAGAAAGATCAATCACACATAACACAGATAATTTACGAGCAAAGCATAAAGCTAAAAACCGCACTATCTTCTATTATGTAGTATATCATGGATCATGAAACAATTACATACAAAGCTCTACTCCAAGAGCTATCAGTACAATAGCTAACTGTATCACACTGTCATACAAAAATTAGCAATTTCCTTAGCCAATTTACTTCCTCCAGACAGATTGCCTCCACTGCGCAATCCCAGTTGGTAGAAATCTCTGAATGAATGGAATCCTGCTTGCCTTGACTGCACAATCCTCATGGGCACATCCAATGTGTGTGTGGTTGCATGTGTACAATCAATAATGTCACAATAGATAGTCAATATGTCCCTTTCACCTACATCTCAACTGGGTCTCCACTGGATCTGACATGCATGTAGTTAATAGTAGTAAATCTTTAGTTGCATGTGAGGCCACTGATTATGAATTAATTAATAATTAATTCACTTGATCTCTCACTAGTGTATCTTCAGTTACAACTAGCACATCTGATTTTAACTCTCTTAACTGAGTTAAACTACTTTATAACTTTCATAACTACACATCCAACTCTGTTACAACTTTTAATCACTCAGTTACAACTAAGTCCACTTGCATGTCCCACCAACCAACCACTCAACTCGAAATTCCTATAGCTAACTGATTTTCCACTTCAGTTAACTACTTACAAGTGCTCATTGAGAATATATTATTGTTTATTGTCCAACTAATATAAAGGGATAATAATAGCCGACGTTCATCTATAAATAGACATGCAATCTATAAATATAACTTGCACATGCATCTATAAATAGACCTCATCTATAAATAGAATTTTCTCATGCATCTATAAATAGACATCCACCTAAAAATAGCCTGAGGTTCCATCCTATTTTAGGGGCATAATTTTCACTAGGAATCTTCCTGTTGAATCTCAACACTCCATCTCAATAAGAAAGGGATTATCCTTCACCCTGATCTTGTCTATATGGTATTCGAATTTTCTCCTGGTGAGCGCCTTCGTTAGAATATCTACATCATGATATTCCATAGGAATGTACTAAAGCAACATGATCTTCCTCTGCACAAAATATCTGATATGATGATACATGATATCTATATGCTTAGATCTATCATGAAACACGGGAGTGATCGAGAGTTTAATGCAACTCTGATTATCACAATGAATCACTGTCGGATCTAAATGAGAACCAAATAAACCAACCAATATATTTCTCATTCAGATAGCCTTACATGAAGCTTGACTTAGTGCCATGTATTTCGCTTCTGCTGAACTAAGTGCCACGGATCTCTGCTTCCTACTATACCAAGAAATAGTTGTAGATCCAATGCTAAAGATCCCCCCTGATGTGCTCTTTATGTCCGATGGGATGCCTGCCCAATTTGCATCCATGAAGCCATGTAACTTCACCTCATCTGTCTGTATCTACCATAAACCATACTCAAATGTTCCCCTTAGGTATCTTAGGACATGCTTGCTCACCTTCCAAAAGATCTTGGTAGGCTTAACCATTGCTTGACTCAGCTAGTTAACTGCATAGCAAATGGCTGGTCCTGTGTTCACTAGATACATTAGCGAACCCACTAACTTTCAATAGATAGTAGCATCCACTACCTCTCCAAAAGTTGTTGAGATTCAACAAGATGATGAAGCTTAGTGAAAATTAGTCACCTTCACTAAGTGGGCCCGTAGGCTATTTTTAGGTGTAAGTCTATTTTTAGACTATGTCTAGTTTTAGACATGGTGATCATATTTCAAAAGTTACAGGATGTTATTTGTGGATGGTTGGTCAAGTTGGAAAAATAGATGAAATTCTATTTTTATAATATTTGGCGAAGTCTATTTATAGACCTTCGATCTAAAAATAGATGTGTCGATTATTATTATCCCTTAATAATAATCAAACTCTAAATATCAACTTATTCTCTTAGAGCACTTTATTTCAGTATATAGATTTGGAAAATCAGTGGGTTGAAGGAATTATGCAATTCCTAGGGTTTACTAGTGGTTCATGCATGGAGGACTCAGTTAGAACTGAAGTGGAAAAGTTATGACATAGTTGGAAGAGTAGTTACAGGAGTTTTTATTCAGTTTAACTCAGTTAAAGGAGTTAAAATCAGTTGAGCTAGTTGTATCTAGTTTAACTAAATGATACACTAGTGAGAGTGGAGTGAATTAATTAGTTAACTAATTCACAAATAATAACTCACTAATCAACTGAACAAATATAGTAGTTAACTACAGTGCATGTTAGTTCCAGTGGAGACCCAGTGGGGAGGTAGGTGAAAGGGTGAGATGGACTATCCGTTGTGACTATAGTGATGCATTGATTGCATCACACACACATTGGATTTGCCAATTGGGATTGCACAGTCAAGGAAAGTCCAATTCGAATTCAATCATAGGTCTTCTTCAGTAGGGATTGCGCAGTGGAGGTAGGCTATCAGGTGGCAAGAAATCAGTGCATGGATTTGCAGATTTCTTCATGTTAGTGTGTGAGGATTGATTGTAATAAGAGCTTGATGTACTAAGCTTTGTATGAAATTTTTACATGATCTCCATGATACATAATATATTATAGTTGGGGTTTTTAGCTTTAGGCTTTCCCGTTAAACAACTGTGTTATGTGCGATTGTTTTTATTGCTTCATGTGTTTGCAATTGAGTTTTAATTTCCGCAAAAGATTAAGAGTGGAAGGATTCTCTATTTAGCAAGAAGATAAAATATTGTTAGATCATGAGAATCTGGATATATACATGCATATGTTATATAATTTCTACATGGTATCAGAGCAGTTTTAATTCTTGAAAATTGCAATTGTGAAGAATTGTTGAGTTTGTGCTGGTGGACAATTCGAATTTGTTGCAGAAATTTCTTGGTGCGACAGTTGAGTATACATTGAAATGTCTTTCAATGGGTTTATATTGGATTATGCCCTTGAGGGAAGCTCTAATTACATAGCCTGGAAGAATAGGATGGAACTGGTGCTTGAAGATAATGGACTAAAGGAGTTCATCGATAGCGATGTTCCGAAGCCTACTTCTAGCGATGTTGCAGTACTTAACGCATGGAAAAAGAAGGTAGTGAAGACAAGAAGAATTCTGATGGAATGTGTAAAGGACCATATTGTGTCAAGCCTTCATAGGAAAGCCACTCCATTTGCAATGTGGAAGGCTTTGACAGATTTGTTCCAAAGCAGCAGCGACTAGAGGAAGTTGCCATTGAAAGATAAGCTTAGAAAAATAAAAATGGAGAAGGGCGATCGTATTCCAAAATATCTCACGAATTTTTTCCACTGTAGGGATGAACTGGGAAGTTTGGGGATTACTGTTGATGATGATGACTTAGTGAGATTTGCTCTCCTTGGGCTTCCAAATATTTGGCATAGCTACGAAGACTCTGTCAATGGACGGGAGAAACTGTCGGGTTAGGAGTGACTTTGGTCGGATCTTGTGCAGGAGGAGATAAGGAAAAGTACCAGGGATGGCTCTTTATCGAAGAATAAAGATGAAGAGAATTGCGCTTTGGTTTCAAAATCAAGGAAAGAGAAGGCGAATAAATTCCCTCCAAAATCCAAGGCTAAAGGCAAGAAGCAGGATTTGTCGAAGGTGAAGTGTTTCCACTGTCACGAACATGGGCATTTCGCCACTAACTGCCCATAGAAGAAGAAGAACAAGAAGGATGTTGGAGCTGCAGTGGGAGAGGCCTTAGCCACACAATTTGAACTTGATTTCTCTTTTATCACATGCTTGGTTTCAAGCATTATGGGATCGATGTGGTATCTTGATAGTGGTGCGTCTTTCCATATGACGGGAGACAAGGAGTTGTTTAGTGACTTGGAGGAGAAGGACCTCCAAATGCATATAGAGATGAGAAACAATGGTCGATATAGTGTGACCATAATTGGGACCATTACCTTTGAGAGGGAGTCAAGTAATCCATTTCTATTGAAAGATGTTATGCATGTTCCAGTTCTTAAGAAGAACTTGGTCTCAGTCGCAATGTTGGAAGACAGAGGTTATGACATTTTTTTTCAGCGAGGGAAAATATTTATTGTGACATAAAACAATGGGTCAAACCAAGAGGATAGGGATTTGAGTTAAGAATCTCTACAAGCTAGAGGTAGATGGCTGCGCTGCAATGATGGGAAAAGCAGAAGAAGTGGTGATCCGGGATGAGGGCGAATTATGGCACAGGAGATTGGGCCATCTTCACCATGGCGCTTTGAATATTTTGTAGCAGATTTCTATTGGAATTCCCAAGGGTACTCTTGCATAGTCAGATCAGTGAAAGGGATGTACTATGGGTAAGTTTGTGAAGACCACCTTTCATGAGAAGGAGAACCATGCTTCGGTGATCCTGGAGAGAATTCACACAGACGTGTGTGGACCTTTCTCGGTTGCTTCAACAGCAAAACACATGTATTATGTTATTTTTGTTTATGAATATTCTCGTAGATGTTGGATTTTCTTCATGCAGAAGAAGAGTGAAACATTCTCAAATATCTTTGAGTTTAAAGCATTGGTGGAGAAGGAGTCGGGGAAGAAACCAAAGGATCCGCAGAGCGATAATGGTGGTGAATATATCTCGAGAGAATTCAAAGACTTCTGTAGTAAAGAAGGAATTCAAATATAACTCATAGCGCCTCATAACCCATAGCAGAATGGGGTCACGAAGAGGAATAACTGAATGATCGTGGGTGTTGCACGATCTATGCTGCATGACTAGGGCCTACCTATGCACTTGTGGGCGGAAGCATGCAACACTATAGTTTATGTGCAAAATCATTGTCCTCATAGAGTACTTGGCATGAGTACACTTGAAGAATATTTTACTGGTAAGAAGCCTGATATTTCTCATTTGAAGATTTTTGGCTCATCTATTTACATTCATGTGACAAAGGATGCCAGGAAGAAGCTGGATCCGACTGAAAAAGTTGGGATATTTGTGGGGTACACAGAAACACCCCATAATTATCGTGTGTATTTTCTAGACAGTCGAATGACTATGGTGCGATGGGATATAAAATTCAATGAGGTGAAAGCCATGAAGTTTTTGCTTGAGAGGGACCTACGCTTGCATGCAGAGGAGGAGATACTTGTTCCCAAAGATGAGCCTCTAGTTTTGGATCAGCCATAGGAGGAGATTCATGGAGTGGAGGAGTCCGCTCATGCAGATCCAAACATCATAACTAGAAGAAAGTGTACCATAGAAGCTGAGAGACTAAAGCTTGATGTGGCACAAAATTTAGGAGTCCCTACATCACAGCGCAGACAGAGACATTCACCTGACTGATTTACTAGATACATGGCTCTTATGATCAAGTGTGTCGTGACAGAGCCATCTTCTTTCGAAGAAGCAGTGCAAAAGCCCACATGGGTAGATGTCATGGGGGAGGAGTATGAATCCATTGTCAAAAACAATGCTTGGGAGATTGTTCCAAGGCTAGTGGGTAAATCAGTTGCAGGATAAATATGGATCTACAAGGTAAAGAAAGCTACTGATGGAAGCGTCGAGAAGTATAAGGAAAGATTTGTTGCTCGTGGCTTCTCACAGATCGAGGGGATTGATTATGAAGAAACCTTTGCACCTGTCGCATGGTATTCTTCCATAAGGACCATCCTTTCTTTCTCAGTGCAGATGGGTTGGCACATTCATCAGATGGATGTGAAGACTGTGTTCCTTAATGGGATCATTGAGGAAGAAGTGTACATTGAGAAGCCTGAAGGATTTGAGATCTTCAGCAGCGAGTCGCATTTGTGTAGACTCAAAAGAGAATTGTATGGGCTGAAGCAAGCACCACGTGCTTGGTACACACAGATTGATAGCTATTTCACTAGACTTGGCTTCACCAAAAGTGAGGCGGATGTAAACCTGTATCAAATTGTGGTGGAGGGTAAGCTTTTAATCATTGTTCTTTATGTTGATGATTTAATACTAACGGGTGATGAGATGTTGATACACTCATGCAAGGCAGATATTGCAAACGAGTTTGAGATGAAGGATTTGGGCCTCCTTCATTATTTCCTTGGATTGGAAATATGGCAGCGGGAAGGTGAACTATTTGTGTCTCAAGGAAAGTATGCCCAGGATATACTAGAGAAGTTTCACATGCAAGGCTGCAAGCCTATCGACACTCCTCTTCCAGGAAATTGAAGGAAAGAGGATGCTACATCGGTAGAGTTAGTGGATGCCCCTGTTTATTGACAGTTGGTGGGTTCAATCATGTATTTAGTTAATACGAGACCAGACAATGCTATGTGGTGAACCAACTTTCACAAGCGATGGTTAAGCCTAACAAGCTCTTTTGGAAGGCAGGCAAGCATGTCCTGAGATATATCAGGGGCACATCTAAATATGGATTATGGTACAGACAGATGGATGAAGTGAAGTTGCATGGCTTCACGGATGCAGAATGGGCAGGCAACCCAACGAACAGAAAGAGCACATCAGGAGGGATTTTAGTATCGGATCTATGTTAGTTTCTTGGTACAACAGGAAACAAAGATCTGTGGCACTCAGTTCAGTGGAAGCAGAATACATGGCAGCAAGTCAAGCTGCCTGTGAGGCTATCTGAATGAGGAAGATCCTTGTTGGTTTGTTCGGTTCACATTTAGATCCTATAGTGATACATTGTGATAATTAGAGTTGCATTAAATTCTCGATTAATCCTGTGTTTCATGATAGATCTAAACATATTGATATTTGGTATATCAGAGATTGCGTGTAGCGGAAGGTCATGTTGCTTCAGTACATTCCTACGAAAGATCAGGATGTAGATATTCTGACGAAGGCGCTCACCGGGAACAAATTCAAATACCATAGAGGCAGGATCGGGGTGAAGGATAATCCCTATATTGTTGGGAGGGAGTGTTGAGATTCAACAAGATGATGAAGCTTAGTGAAAATCAGTCACCTTCACTAAGTGGGCCCGCAGGCTATTTTTGGCGCAAGTCTATTTTAGACTATGTCTATTTTTAGACATGATGATCATATTTCAGAAGTTGCAGGATGCTATTTGTGGATGGTTGATCAAGTTGGAAAAATAGATGAAATTCTATTTTTAGAATATTGGGAAAATTCTATTTATAGATCGTTGATATAAAAATAGATGCATGTCGATTATTATTAGGCCCTTAATAATAATCGAGTCTAAATATCAACTTATTCTCTTGCAGAGCACTTTATTTCAGTGTCTGATTTGGAAAATTAGTGGGCTGGAAGGTCAAAATTCCACAGGCTGCTTTGGTAGTTCATGCATGGAGAACTCAGTTAGAACTGAAGTGGAAAAGTTATGACAGAGTTGGAAGAGTAGTTACAGGAGTTGTTATTCAGTTTAACTCAGTTATTGGAGTTAAACTCAGTTGAGCTAGTTGTATCTAGTCTAACTTAATGATACACTAGTGAGAGTGGAGTGAATTAATTATTTAATTAATTCACAAATCATAACTCACTAATCAACTGAACAAATACAGCAGTTAACTACAGTGCATGTCAGTTCCAGTGGAGACCTAATGGAGAGGTAGGTGAAAGGGTGAGATGGACTATCCGTTGTGACTATAGTGATGCATTGATTTCATCACACACACATTGGAGTTTCCAATGAGGATTGCACAGTCAAGGCAAGTCCAATTCGAATTCATTCAGAGGTCTTCTTTAGCAGGAATTGCGCAGTGGAGGTAGGCTATTAGGTGGCAAGAAATTAGTGCATGGATTTGCAGATTTCTTCATGTTAGTGTATGATGATTAATTGTACTGAGAGCTTGATGTACTAAGCTTTGTATGAGATTGTTACATGATCTCCATGATACATAATATATGATAGTTGGGGTTTTTAGCTTCAGGCTTTCCCATTAAAAAAATGTATTATGTGCGATTGTTTTTATTGCTTCATGTGTTTGCAATTGAGTTTAAATTTTCGCAAAATATTAACAGTGGAAAGATTCTGTATTTAGCAAGAAGATAAAATATTGTTAGATTAGGGGAATCTGGATATATACATGGATATGCTATATGATTTCTACAAAAGTAGCATCCTCTTTCCTCCAATTTCCTGGAAGAGGAGTATCCATGGGTTTGCAGCCCTCCATGTGAAACTTACCCAGTATCTCCCTTGCATACTTGCCTTGAGACACAAAAATTTCACCATCTCGCTGTCATATTTCCAATCCAAGGAAATAATGAAGGAGGCCCATATCCTTCATCTCGAACTCCTTTTCAAGGTCATACTTGCATGAGTGTATCAATTTCTCTCCACTAGTCATTATTAAATCATCAACATAAAGAAAAATGATTAAAATCTTTCCCTCCACCACAATTTGGTATAGGTTTTCATCCGCTTCACTTTTGGTGAAGACCGGTCCAGTGAAATAGTTGTCTATCCGAGTGTACCAAGCACGGGGTGCTTGCTTCAGCCCATATAATGCTCTTTTGATTCAAGACACATGCGAATCATTGTTGAAGATCTCAAATCCTTCAGGCTGCTCTATGTACACCTCTTCCTCAATGATCCCATTGAGAAACGCAGTCTTCACATCCATTTGATGAATGCGCTAGCCAATTTGCGCTGAGAGAGAAAGGATGGTCCTTATAGAAGAATACCTTACGACATGTGAAAAGGTTTCTTCATCTATCCCCTCGATATGTGAGAAGCCCCGGGCCACAAATATGGCCTTGTATTTCTCAACACTCCCATTAACAACTTTCTTTACTCTGTAGATCCATCTCGAACCTACCACTGATTTATCAACCAGCCTTGGAACAATTTCCCAAGCACTGTTTTTGACAATGGAGTTATACTCCTTCACCATTGCATCTAACCATGTGGGCTCCTGCACTGCTTCCTGAAAGGAAGATGGCTCAGTCACAATACATTTTCTCATGAGAGACATGTATCCGATAAATCAATCAAGAGACTCTTTTCTTGCGTTGTGAAGTAGGGGCTCCTACATTCTGTGCAGCATCAAGTCTCAACCTATCAACTTCCATGGTACAACTTCTACCAATTCTAATGGTTGGCTTTGCGTGAGTGGACTCCTCCACTCCATGAACCTCCTCCTGTGGTTGATCCACATCTAGAGACTCATCTTTGGGAACCAACAGTTCCTCCTCCACATGCAAGTCCATATCCCTCTCAAGCGACAAGCACATGGCTTTCCTCTCATCAAATTTTATATCTCGTCGCACCACACTCATTTGAATGTTTGGAAAACACACATGATAATAATGGGGTGTTTCTGTGTACCCCACAAATATCCCAACTTCAGCAGTCAGCTCCATCTTCTTCCTAGCGTCCTTGGTCACATGCACATAAATAGATGAGCCAAAAATCTTAAAGTGTGAAACATCTAGTTTCTTACCAATGAAAGCTTCTTCAGGTGTACTCATGCCAAGTACTCTATGAGGATAACGGTTTTCACATAAACCGCAGTGTTGCATGTTTCTGCCCACAAATGCATTGGTAGGCCCTGATCATGCCACATCGCTAGTTCTGCACCCACGATCGTTCTGTTCTTCTTCTCTACAACCCCATTTTGATGTGGGTTATGAGGCACTATGAGTTCTCTTCGAATTCCTTTTTTGTTGTAGAAGTTATTGAATTCATTAGAGTTTTATTCTCCACCATTATCACTCCTCAAAGCCTTCACTTGCTTCCCTGACTCTTTCTCCACCAATGCCTTAAACTCACTGAAATTTGAGAATGTTTGATCCTTCTTATGTATGAAGAAGATCTAGCATTTACGAGAAAATTCATCAACAAAAATAGCATTGTACTTATATTTTGTTGTTGAAGAAACTGAGAACGGGCCACACACGTTTGTGTGAACTCTCTCAAGGATCCTAGAAGCACGGTTCTCCTTTTCATGAAAGGTGGACTTTATATACTTCCCCATGGTGAAACCCTTGCACTGATCTAGTTGAGCAAGCGTTCCCATTGGAAGTCCAGTAGATATTTTCTGCATGACTTTCAAGGCTCCATGATGAAGATGGCCCAATCGCCTATGCCATAATTCACTCTCATCCTAGCTCACCACTTTTTCCTCCTTTCCCATCATGGCACCGCAGCCATCTACCTCTAGCTTGTAGCTATTCTTAACTCGAATCCCTATCCTCTTGGCTTGACCTATTATTTTATGTCACAAGAAATATTTTCCATCACTTAAAATAATGTCATAGCCTCTATCCTCCAATATTGTGAGTGAGACCAAATTTTTCTTCAGACCTGGAACATGCATAACATCTTTCAATTGAAATGGTTTACTTGACTCCCTCTGAAGGGTAATGGTACCAATTTCAGTCACACTATATTGTCCATCGTCGCCCATCTCTATATGCATTTGGAGATCTTTGTCCTCCAAGTCACTGAAAATTTCCTTATCTCCCATCATGTGAAAGGAAGCACCACTATCCAAATACCGCACCGATCCCAATGCACTTGACCCCATGCATGTGATCAAGGAGAAGTCAAGTTAAAATTATGAGGAAAGGGCCTCACCAGCTGCAATTCCAACAACCTTCTTGTTCTTCTTCTTTTGCAAACAGTTAGTAGCAAGATGCCCATGTTCGTGACAGTGAAAACACTTCACCTTGGACATATCCAGCTTCTTTCCGTTAGAATCATATTTAAAATGGTATTTCTTCCCCTTCTTTGCCTTGGAATCCAAAGCACAATCCTCTTCATCATCATGCTTTGATGAAGAGCCATCTCTAGCATTCTGCATGAACTCCTCCTGCATTAGATCCGGCCATAATTGTTCCCAATCCGGAAATTTTTCCCTTCTGTTGACAAAGTCTTCATAACTGTACCAACTCTTATGAAGTCCCAAGAGAGCCAAGCTCACCAAATGATCATCAGAAACAGTTATTCCCACACTCCCCAGTTCATCCCGACATTGGAAAAACTTCGTGAGATACTTTGGAATGTTGTCACCCTTTTCCATCTTGATCTTCCTGAGTTTATCTTTGAGCGCCAATTTCCTATGGTTGCTGCTGCTTTGGAAAAGATTTGTCAAAGCCTTCCACATAGCATATGGTGTGGCTTTCCCATGAAGGCTTGATATAATGTGGTCTCGTACTACTTCCAACATAATCCTCCTAGCCTTTGCCACTTTATTTTTCCATGCATCAAGTAATGCAGCATCTGTCGAAGTAGGCTTAGGAACATCATTGTCAATGAATTCCTTCAAGCCATTATCTTTGAGCACCACCTCCATCCCGTCCTTCCAAGAAATGTAGTTTGAGCTGCGCTCGAGTGCATACTCTAACCTCAATCCATTGAAATCCATTTCGATGTTAACTCAGTTGTAGCACTAAGAAAGTCTTTATGCAAATTCGAATTCTTTCCACCAACAAACTTAGCTCCTGCTTCAAAATTGCAATCTCTTGTGCTTCGATACCATGTAGAAATTTAATACAAAATATGTATTTCCTTGATTCTCTCGATCTAAAAATTATATGCCACTTTTAAATACAAAATCTCTTCTACAAAATCTTTGCGGACTTTAAAAAACAATCGCCAATAGCAATATCATCAAGAAATATCAATCACACATAACACAGATAATTTACTGGGAAAGCATAAAGCTAAAAAACCCTTTATTCTCTATTATGTAATATATCATGTATCATGAAACAATTACATACAAAGCTCTACTCCAAGATCTTCGGATACAACAGCTAATTTTTCTCACAATATCATACAAAAATTTTCGTAAGTTCCTTAGCCATCAGAATGCTCAGACACCGCTCCACCGCAATCTCACCGGGACAGCAATCCCTAAAATGAATGGAATCGTAATAGTTCTGTGTTATCAAAAATGACTTGGATAGGGTCGTTTGATCAGAAAAATCTCATGTAAATATTTCAAACTCAATCTTTTCACTAAGGTTTAGTTCTTCACCAGAGGCTCTTCAAAATTTGAAATGATATGGATAAAGATATAGATGGCGAACTCTATTTAGGAAATAAATTGACAAATGATAAATGTAGGTTGAGAATCACATCAGCATGTATATATTGGGCTTATGGAGTCAGCAATTTCACATTCAGTTAATCTTACTTAACATGTAAGCTGAGGCATATCGCAGTTTTAGTCATAAGGTAACACTGTTAAAAACTAAAAAACACAGCCAATTCACTTATAGGAAGTCGAGCATATAATAGATGAATTCTGAGTAATATAGATGAACACCACTGAAATGAGATATATAATAGATGCAAATAGAATAGGAAAACACTAAAACTCCTTGAATCTCAATTTGGTCAAGCAGAAGATCTTGCCTTTACCTCAAACCACTCAATTCACAACAAGCACAGCTTTGCCAAAAATGTCCAACCTTTGACCAATTCGACCTCTGGCCTTTAATATAACTCTTACAACATGATATGATCTACCTCTAGGTTAGATGTCACTTTCATCCCACCGACACCTTGCATAACCATAAAACATAAAATTTATGACAAACAACCACCTATATTACTTACAAATTCTATTTCAAAAAGGACACAAACTCCTTATTACTATATTTAATAGCCTTATCCTAATAACATTATATACTTGAAATTACATCATTTACAAGTAAGTTATCACATGGTCAAATTTAGATGATGGGATTCACCACTTTATGATCACTAAACTGCCTCCTTAAAACTAGGAAACAATACCCCGTTTTTTTAGCAAATGGTCTTCTCTATTCAAACACTTAGGCTAACGAATATTCAATTCAGTGGTACTTGAGTGTTAAATAATTGCTTGAAATGATTAATTCTTCCATAACTTCCAGCTGTCCAAAAACCGCTCCAAACCTTCTAAAAGGCCGAAAGACAAAGGCACTACGAAAGTAAGGCGCTTTGTAGCGCCGCAAAAATAAGCCTTTATCCTCAAAATTCTTAGCTCTTTCCTTTTGCATAAGGTTAATTATCTTTCAAAAAAAAATCTTTCATAGCAATTTAAGCTCTTAACTCAGCTCCTTAACACCTTTAATATTGATCAAAAGAAGCAAAAAAGGTAGCCTACAATGGGGCCAGAGTGCATTTCGCTTTTTTACACCGAATGCGCTACAAAACTACCGAGTATGCATTTTTCATAATTTGCCAAGTGAAAATTGTAGTTTTTCCCAAAAAACTCAAAATATACCTATCTTCATCATCTACAAACCATACCAACTCAGAAACCCACTTCATTCTAGCTTCCTCGAGGCATTTCGCATTTCTCCCGTTTTTTCCCGAAAAAATAGGTCTTGGGGACAGCCTATATCTCCTAATTCATGATGTATTTTGAGAAATTTAATGAGGTGTTTGTAGTCCATTATTTAAAACCTCTCTTTTTTGTTTGAAACACATTTCCTACCGTCCATAAACTCGCCTTGAAAAACATAAAATAGGAAAACTATGTTTTCTCGAAAATAGGGCTTCAAAGGTAAGCTCTCAGGACTTCCAACCGATAACACCTCGTGAGAAAAGTTAGAGAGGTTATTGTTATCTGATATGTTTTTTGAAAATAAACTCTCTCCATTTCTTAAAATACCTTTTTGTTGTTCAAAAACTCCTTTGAAGTTGACTCCGCTCAAAACCAGAAACAGAAGTTTTGCTTCATATTTCGCTATGAAACTTTCAACAACTTTCGTAATGATTTCTACATTTTTTACACCGAATGTGCTACGAAAGTGTCAAACTGTGAGGTAACTCCTCAAAATCGAATGTTTTGTTAGTCAAGAATTTTACATGCATTTATACATGGAGGTGAGGTTATTGGGATTCCTCTCCCAATGACTCTTGGCCTTCCTTATTTCCTACTATTATTTATTATACAAAAATACATATCCACACCCATCCCATAGATTGTGGTGTCAACATTTCCTTTAATATGAAGGGATGTTGGTGAGTCCAAGCATCAACTAACTTTTCAAACTTTTCTCTTCCAAGTGCTTTGGTGAAGATGTCGTTAGCCGGTCATTTCCTAGAAAACAATGATGTAGATGGATGGTTTTGGCCTCGAACATGATGTCGAATTAGATGGCATTTTGTATTGATGTGCTTGCTCGATCATGGAACTTTGGGTTCTTAGCCAACTTATTGGGCATGGTTGCCCATCATGAGTGGAGTGGAGTACATTTGTTTCATATCTCACAAAATCTTCCAGATTTTCCTGAGCCACACAATTTCCTTTGCTGTTTCAAATGCCGCCATGCATATTCTCGCCCTGCTCGTGGAATCTCGCCGGAATCAAGCTTGCTATATCTCCATGAGACGCTCTCCCGATCCAAGACTCAGGTAAACTCGTAGTATACACCCATGTTTCTTCGTCGCCATCAAAGTCTCGAATCGTAGTATCCGATCGCCGGAAGTCACCTACTCGGTGTATATTTGAGTCCAAAGTCTTGAGTCCCCTTCAAGTACCTTAGCACTCTTTTTGCAGCAGACCAATGTCCTTCACAAGGTTTTTGCATGAACATTGAGAGGATTCCAACAGCAAATGAAATGTCAGGTCTGGTGGTGGTCAGATAGATAAGACTTCCTACAAGCTGTCTATACTTAGTTGCATCCTCAAATTCCTTCCCTTCAATAGATGTGAGCTTCAAGTTTTGTTCCATTGGAGTGCTTAAGGGTTCACAGTCATCCATGCCAAATTTGTTCAAGAGATCTCCAATGTACTTCTTCTGAGAAAGAAATATGAATTTAGGATGTTGAATTACTTCAATGCCCAAATAGTAATGAACATGACCCAAATCAGTCATTTCAAAACCTTTCTTCAACTCTTTCTTCATGGATGCAATATAGCTCTCATTGTTTCCTGTTATCAAAAGATCATCTACATATACCACAAGATATACAATTGTTTTTCCAACTTTCTTAACAAACAAAGTTGCATCATCAAGATCAAAATGTTTGAAGTCAAGTTTCAAAAGATGCTCGGTCAATTTCTCATACCAGGCTCGTGGTGCTTGCTTGAGGCCATACAAGGATTTTATAAGCTTTCAAACTTTGTGTTCTTGACCCTTTACCACAAATCCTTCTGGCTGGGACATATAAACTTTCTCCTTTAGATCTCCATTCAAAAAGGCAGTTTTTACATCCATCTGATGGACTTTCCATCCATTCTGAGCTTCTAGGGCAAAGAGAGTCCAGATGGTGGTCCATTTTGTTGTGGGAGCAAAAGTTTCTTCATAATCAATTCCTTCTTTTTGTGCAAAACCTTTTGCCACAAGCCTGGCCTTGTGCTTGTCAAGTGAGCCATCTGCTTTGTACTTGTTCTTGTAGACCCACTTACAACCAATTGGTTTCATTCCCAAAGGTGGATCAACCAGCTTCCAAGTGCCATTCTTTATCAAGGCATCATACTCCTTCTGCATCGCTTCTTTCCATTCATCATGAGAAGCGGCTTCTTTGAAGGAAGTTGGTTCATGATCTGTAGACAAACTCAATTCACAGTTATAAGCAATATCCATATCAACAGGGGAATCGGAATTATCTACATCACCTTCGATTTGTTGAGTGGAACTTCTTGTTCCTGTTTTTCCAACCTCATCAGGATGAACATTCTCCAGTGTCTTTGTCGGCCATTTGGGAGGACCTTTCTGAGATGGCCCAGGCTGGTCATTTGACTGAGTTGGGATTGATTCAAGATTCAATCTCCCAATTATGTCAATCACATCATCCAATGTGTCATCCGTGGTTGTTTCTTCATGTGGGGGAGATGATTCCACAGTTTGATTCAATATCGGAATCCCCCCTTCAAGATGTGGAATCACATTATCAAATTCTTGGAAAGACTTTGCATGTGTGAATCTATCCAGGCAATCAAGTTGCCGCTCAACAACCTTGTCACTCTTGGAAGATTCAAGAAATATGACATCTCTTGCTATCACAAACTTCTTATTTGCTTCATCATAGAGACGATATCCTTTGGAGGTATTGGAGTACCCAAGAAGATACATTTTCTGCTTCTAGCACCAAGTTTGTTCCTTTGACCCTTGGGTATCAAGGCATAACAGGTGGACCCAAAGACCCTGAAATGCTTTACTGAAGGAATGTGGCCATGCCACATTTCAAAAGGATTTTTGTTTCTAATTGAACTTGAAGGACACCTATTCTTTATGTAAACAGCACATAGAACTGCATCAGCCCAAAACATCAATTTCACATTCTTGAAAAATAACATGGAGCAGACCATATTTAAAATAGTTCTGTTCATTCTTTCAGCTACACCGTTCTGTTGTGGATTATATGGCATAGTTGTTTGATGTTTGATTCCATGTTGATGAAGATAATTTTCAAATTCGTTTAAGTGTATTCTTTTCCATTATCAGTACGTAGAGAGCCAATATGTGTTTGTGCATCATTTTCAATCCATGCATGAAAATTCTTGAAAGTTTGAAAAGCATCAGACTTATTCTTCAGTAAGTAAATCCAACACATTCTGGTGTAGTCATCGATAAATGTCATCATGTATTTGTTTCCATTTGCAGAAGCAATAGGCATAGGGCCACATAAATCTGAATGAACAAGTTCAAGTTTCCTATGTGCTCTTGAGTGTGAATCATGAAATGGTTGTTTTCTATGCTTTCCTAGAATACAAGCATCACATTCCTTAGGTTTTCTAGGAATTGTAGGCAGTCCATTAACACCATTTTTCTTCAACAAACGAAGGCTTTCATAGTTTAAGTGTCCAAATCTAGCATACCATAAAAGACTTGATGGGAATGTACCTTCATCATGATGTGAACTGAATGCAAAGTTTTGAGCATGAGCAGATGAACCTTTCAGCTTCAAGAGTCTCCCTTCTTCTATTCCCTCCATGACAAGTGAGTGATCTGATGCTTTTCTGACCTTTGCCTTGCCATCAAACAAGTGAATTGAGTGTCCTTGCTGCCGGATTTCGACCAGGGACAACAAGTTTCTCTTCAACTCAGGGAGGTATAGAACCTCATGTAGGATATGATCAGGAAGACCAGGCAGTTTAAGCCTGACTGTGCCAAGCCCCGATGGCTTGAGTTTGGATTTATCTGCGAAATATACTGCTCCATCAACTTTGTCAGTGAATTCTTCAAAAAAATCTTTTCTAAATGTCATGTGACATGTTGCTCCTGAATCTAGCAACCAATCATCTCTCCATGAAGTAAATGAAACATCAAATAGGTTTTCAGTTACTCCATTGCTACAATGTGCTAGAACAGAATGAGTTGATTCAACTGGTTTACCTTTGTCTTTGTCATCAGTTTTACCTCTGTCTTGATTTGTTTGCTGTTGAGCTTTAGATTGTCTGCCCCCCTTTTCTCTGAAGTTTCTTCTTCGTCTTCTGCCTTCTCTTCCTCTGGATGGACCTGAAGCATGTCTCTTTTCTCTCTATGCCAAGTAGGCAGCCTCTTTAGAAGATGAAGGGACTGTCATCTTCTTTTGAAGGAGGAGAGAAAAAAAAACTTTGCTGGAAAAAAAAAAAAATCTTCTGAAGAGGAAAAATTTCTGCTATAAAAACTTTCAACTCTTGAAATCTACTCAATTAAAGGGGAAAAAACTCTTGCTGGAAAAATACTCTGAATTTAAAAACTCTTTTCTTGAAACTAAATTCTGCACAAAAACTCTTGCTGAAGACTGAATTTAAATGGACAAAAAAATCTCTTGCTAAAAAACACTGAATTCTGCACCAAAAAAAATATATGTATTTTTTTTTGTTTGGGGAAAAAATTTGTATGAAAAGTCAATATGGAATGGTGGTATTATGAATGGTGGAGGAGCGGTATAAAAGTGATAATGATGTGATAGAGCGGTATTGTGAAATGGAAAGGGCGTATTATTAAATAGGAGAGGGTGGTATTGGATGTAATGAGGGCGGTATCATATAACAGTGGGAATAAATGGCGGAGGGCGTAGTAAATATTAAAGTGTGCAGGTATATTATGTATGAGTAGGGGCGGTGAGATAAAGATTATAAAACATAGCGTATTACATATAAAAAACAACGCGTATTACATATAAAACACAACGTATTACATACGGAGGAGATAAAGTTTTACAATGGACGCCGACAGCGTATTAACAAGGGCTGTAATATAAAATGGACAGCGTATAAAATGACAGCGCTGCGTATTATAAATCAACGAAAGGTGGTAATATATGGTGGACAGAATGTTATATGACAAAACGATATAAGGTGTATACACCAGATAGCGTATTGCATATAACCAAACGGTGAATGTGATAGCGTAATAAACCAGCGTTGTATTGTGGATACCGTGTAATCAATAAACCAGCGTAACTGTTGTATGGATAGCGTATGACAGTGGAATGCTTTTGCAGGGGCGTGAATGTTATATGGAGGGAGCGCTGTAATGCAAAGGAGGGAGCGCCGTGGAGTTTGGAACAGCGTTTGAAAACACCGATATATGACTGTGTTGCAGGGCTGTAATGCGATATTGAATATAATAGGCAGGTGACACCACAGTTGTATTATGAGCGCGGTAAAATGTATTGGATATGCAAACTGCGTGGAGGGAAGGAGCCGAAAGGATACTGCCTGTGGAGATATGACAGCAGTGTATATGTAACAGTTGACAGTGTATAACATATATATGAGTGGTGGTTGTATGTTATTAAACACAGATGAAGGAGTGTAGGCCGAGGGTAGGGCACTGGTGTATTGCTTATGCCTATTGCTGTATTCAAGAATCCACGGGAACGAGCAGAGGGAGAGCGGAGTAGGTAATGGAGAAATGAGGGGCGTTGGGTAGGTGAGAGAATGTAGGGAGAGAGTGAGGGCGTTTAAAAAACTGAAATGGCAGTGTGCAGGTGCTGAGTTGCAGAAGCTGCAGAAATTGCAGGGGCTGCAAAACACTGAGATATTGTAAGAGCTGAACTTGCAGAAGTCAGAGACTGTAGAATGCAGAAATAGAAAAAAAATGCAGAATTTCAGTCTAGCAATAAAGAGCAGCAAAAACTATTAATAAAAATTGACTGAGCAAAGGAGAGGGAGTTACACCACAGGCAGAAATTCCAATAGTGGAGCTGGCTTTGATACCATGTCAAACCAGGAGGTAACTCCTCAAAATCAGAATGTGTATTAGCTGAAGAATGCATATGGATTTATACATGGAGGTGAGGCTATTGGGATTCATCTCCCAATGACTCTTGGCCTTCCTTATTTCCTAATATTAAATAATATACAATATTAAATGTGCACACCCATCCCATAGGATTAGGTGTCAACACCTAAAGACACTCTTTGGTTTCGTTTCCTTCATGCCATGTTATGTTCTTTTCACTTGGTATGTGTGTCCAGCTATATGAAGGAGAGTATCAAATTACTCGGGAAGCCTTTGAAGGGTTCTTTAAAGGATTGGTTTTTTTCCAAGACATGTCTTGGTATATTCCCTCATAGGAAGATTGGCAAAAGGCCCTTTGGAGCATAGCTCAAAATTCCCATTTATCTATGAAACAAATACCTGTAGATCATTGGAACTCTATGTTGTTAATATTGGATAGATTTTGGCAAGTTTAAGGTGTTTTATCTAGCATGTAGATGACACCTCTTTAGAGACTAATTTCGTGTTTCCAATATTTTGGACCTTTGGGTACCTATTTCTTGTGGTTTCCAATGATAGATTTCTAAGAAAGGGATAGATTGTAATGAGCAAAACATTCATATACAACCAATAAATACCTCATAATTTGCGATAAGAAGATGTTTAGATTCTTTGCTAGCTCAAAATAAAATAAAATTAGGATAATCTCAACTTAGAATTTTGATCCAAAATTTATAGGAAATAAACAACTAATTCAAATTTTCCAGAGGGGAATCCATGTAATTGAATAAACAAACCTTGACTGCACAACCTCCAACCAAACCCAGCTTGTGTGATCAACAAAAAAATGATAAACACTTATAAGTCAAATGAGTAGGACTCAATAGTTGTAAGTGAATCCATAACTCAATGGCCTAATGTTGGATGTGTCCCACAGCCATACTAAGTCTCACTAACAGACTGCCTTAAACTATTTTCATTTTCGGCCTTCCTCACTTAAGTTTTCTCTGTTTCAAAATGACATGATTGACTTCAAATAAAACAACCTTCAGAAATGATTCGAAATGTCTAGCCCTTCGAGAATACCAAGTAAAACCACAAACAACTCCACATCTTTAAAACCATGTCATTCAGAAAATCTATTCTTTTAGTACCCTAAAATATACAAGGAAAGGAAGATAATAACATTTCGGGTAGGGAAGATAAAGATGTCATAATAGAACTCTGATATATAAGCACAGTCTTCAATTCCATAGTTTTGTAGGTAAATTACTATCTTCACATTAAATCATTTGATAAGGTTACTCTAAAACTAAAGGCTTTCTCCCATTAATTAAAGGCAAACTTTAAGGCCTAAAAATTGAACCTAAAGTGGCTGAACTTCCATAGGATTTTAGTTTGTCTGTTGGGTGTTAACTTCTACAAGTTCAATAGGAAGAGTCTGTAAAGGGCCAGGTAGTGTTAACTTCTACAAGTTCTATAGGCAGAGTCTGTAAATGGCCAGGTAGCCTCTAGATCTCATCTTTTATGAAAGGTGATATATCCAGTAATGCCCCTACAATCAATCTCTAGAATAGATATAAATAGAAGTTCTTCATTTTAATATCCATAAACCACAACCACTTTAAGGCAAATTGTGTACATGTGTCATTTCTCCCATAAACTCTTAAGGAAAACTTTAAAGCATGTATCATTGGCTTTTTCCCATTAACTTTAAAGCATGTGTCATTTCTCAAGGTTTTCTCCCATTAATTCAAGGCAAACTTTAAGGCCTAAAAACTAAAAGTAGCTGAACTTCCATAGGATAGGATCCCCCAAACTCAAGTGGAGTAAAATGTAAAATGTTAAAAGTTGAGTGTTTTATGATGTAATGGATCTTAATAATCTAGATTGACATGGCTGTATTGGACTTCCATAGGATAGGATCCCCCAAAATCAAGGTGAGTAAAATGTAAAATGTTAAAAGTGGAGTGTTTTATGATGTAATGGATATTAATAATCTAGATTGATATGGTTGTATTTTATTAATGTACCTAAATTTACACCTTCCATGTTGCTTTATTCTTGTAAAATGTTAAAAGTGGAGTGTTTTAGGATGTAATGGATATAAATAATCTAGATTGTGTTAAATATGATATAATGGGTCTTAATAATCTAGATTGACATGGATGTATTTTATTAATGTACCTAAATTTACACCCTCCATGTTGCTTTATTCTTGTAAAATGTTAAAAGTGGAGTGTATTAATGTACCTAAATTTACACCTTCCATGTTGCTTTATTCTTTTAAAATGTTAAAAGTGGAGTGTTTTATAATGTAATGGATATAAATAATATATATTGACATGGTTACAATGATATGATGATAGTGTAGGTTGATGTTGAATTTGTAAAATTCTTGTACATATCAATTATTATAAATTATTAAACAATTTGATAAGTGCTAAATCATACTTCTTATTAAGGACATAACTAATTTATGATGATAGTGTAGGTTGATGTTGAAGTTGTAAAATTCTTGTACATATCAAGGATGAATGATAGTACAAGCCAAAAATGACATTATTATAAATTATTAAACAATTTGATAAGTGTTAAATCATACTTCTTATTAAGTACATAACTAATTTGTAAGTTGAAATTTTTTTCTTAATATTCTTAGCCTATTTATAGATGTCAAAATAAAGGTTTCTAGATGTGATTTCTCCCATAAATTTCATGGCAAACTAAATTCTAAGGAAAACCCTATACATGTCATTTCTCCCACAAACTCATAAAGGTGTGACTTTTGACATATGCCATTTCTATGTCATTTCTCTGTCATTTCTCTGTCATTTCTCCCATATACTATAATGCAAAATTTAAGGCAAACTATGTACATGTCATTTCTATCTTAAAATATATGCAAGGAAAAATTTAAGGCAAGTCATTTATAGATCTTATTTCTCCCATAAAATTAAGGCAAACCATGGACATGCCATTTTTCCCACAAAATAAAGGCTTTTTCTAATAAATTCAAGGCAAAATTTAAGGCCTAAAAACTAAAAGTGGTTGAACTTCCATAGGATTTTAGTCTGTCTATTGAGTGTTAACTTCTATAAGTTCTAGAGGCAGAGTCTGTAAAGGGCCAGGTAGCCTCTAGATCTCATATTTTCTAAAAGGTGACATATCCAGTAAACTCCTCTACACTGAATCTCTGGAATAGATCTAAATAGAAGTTCTTCATTTTAATATCCATAAACCACGACCAATTTAATGCAAATTGTGTACATGTGTCATTTCTCCCATACATGTTTCATTTCTCCCATAAATTCTTAGGCAAATTTTTTAAAGCATGTGTCAAGTTGGCTTTCTCCCATTAACTTTAAAGAACATGTCATTTCTCAAGGCTTTCTCCCATTAATTCAAGGCAAAATTTAAGGCCTAAAAAGTGAACCTAAAGTAGATGAACTTCCATAGGATAGGATCCCCCAAACTCAAGGCTTCCTCCCTTTAATTCAAGGAAAATTTTAAGGCCTAAAAACTGAACCTAAAGTAGCTGAACTTCCATAGGATAGGATCCCCCAAACTTAAGGCTTTCCCCCATTAATTCAAGGAAAAATTTAAGGCCTAAAATTTGAACCTAAAGTGGCTGAACTTCCAAAGGATTTTAGTTTGTTTGTTGAGTCTTAACTTCTACAATTTCTAAAGGATTCTGTAAAGGGCCAGGTAGCCTCCGTATCTCATCCTTTCTTAAGGCATGTAAAGGGCCTTGTAGCATCTGGATCTCATTCTTTCTTAAGGCATGTCATTTCATGTAAAGGGCCAGGTAGTCTCTCATAGGATTTTGAACTTCCATAGGATTTTAGTGTGTCCATTGAGTGTTAACTTATACAAGTTCTAAAGGCAGAGTCTATAAAGGGCCAAGTAGCCTCTGGATCTCATCTTTCATCAAAGGTGACATATCCAGTAAATGCCCCTACAGTCAATCTCTAGAACAGAAATAAAAGTTCTTCATTTTAATATCCATAAACCACTATCATTTTAAGGCAAACCTTGTACATGTGTCATTTATCCCTTCTCTCATAAACTTTTAGGCAAACTTTAAGGCATGTGTCATTTATATTTTATTTCTCCCATAAAATATAAGGAAATTTGTCATTTCTCCCACAAACTCATAAAGGTGAACGACTTTTGACATAAATTCGTCAACCACTACCAATAGTTGTTTTAGTAAGTGCATAAAATAATTTTGCAAACCATGTAAATGTCATTTCTCCCACAAACTAAAGGCTTTCTCTCATTAATTCAAGGCAAACTTTAAGGCCTAAAAATTGAACATAAAGTGGTTGTACTCTCATAAGATTTTGAACTTCCATAGGATTTTAGTTTATATGTTGAGTGTAAAATTCTACAAGTTCTAAAGGCAGAGTCTGTAAAGGTCCAGCTAGCCTCTGGATCTCATCTTTTCTCAAAGGTGACATATCCAGTAAATGCCCCTACAATCAATCTTTGGAACAAAAATAGGAGTTCTTCATTTTAATATCCATAAACCACTACCACTCTAAGGCAAACCTTGTACATGTGTCATTTATTCCTTCTCCCATAAAATTATAGGCAAACTTTAAGGCATGTGTCATTTCTATTTCATTTCTCCCACAAACTCATAAAGGTGTGACTTTTGACATAACTTCATCAACCACCACAACTAGTTGTTTTAGTAAGTGTATAAAATATTTTTTCCATTTCTCCCACAAACTAAAGGCTTCTCCCATTAATTCAAGGTAAACTTTAAGGCCTAAAAACTGAACCTAAATTGGTTGAACTCTCATAGGATAGGATTCCCCAAACTCAAGGCTTTCCCTCATTAATTCAAGGAAAACTTTAAGGCCTAAAAATTGAACCTAAAGTGGCTGAACTTCCATAGGATTTTAATTTGTTGGTTGAGTCTTAACTTCTACAAGTTATAAAGGAGTCTGTAAAAGGCTAGGTAGCCTCTAGATCTCATCCTTTCTTAAGACATGTAAAGGGCCAGGTAACCTATGGATCTCATCCTTTCTTAAGGCATGTCATTTCTAGATGTGATTTCTGCCATAAATTTTAAGGAAAACTTTCATGCAAACAAAAAAAATATCCTTTTGACTTTTTATTATTACCTGATATGTTTCTAGTTGGGTCATAAGTTGTTTTATCCTCTCTTTTGTTTCAGGTGTTTGAGGCGCGTCTATCAAAGTATTAAATTCTGACCTTGCATCTCGTGCCTTTTTTCGCAACAAGAGCGCTGGAGATAGGGATGAAGAAATCTCTTCCTCATAGAGGGAATCATCAGGCGTACCATGGCTAGGTGTCTGCATATTTGAACAAAATTAATATTATTTCAATTATGTAAATAACTAAAATACCTGAAGATAGAGCAATGCTGGCACTTTACATGTTCTTCTGCTGGCCTCTTTCCGCGATCATCCCATCTCGGGGTTGTTCCTGTACTGCCCTGATCAGTCTGCCACATTGCAATAAAATTATAAATGTAAAACTTGAAAACAATATATAACTTGAAAACACAAAATGAAAACTGAAATAATTTCTAATAAGACACCGGAAGACAGAGTTAGAGTTTCAAATATGCCTTGCATTGAATTCAGTCCTGGAAACATGTCATTGCACATTAAGGCACCCAAATAAGAGACGAGTTGACAATGAAGACCTTATTGAATATATTGTTGGAGCAACTTCTAGTAAACTTGTTGTGAAGACCTTGAGGACATTTTTGGAGCAACATTATTGAAGCTGATGGTATAGCATTGTTGGAGACGATCTTGAAGGGCCTTGAAGTGAAGCTTTTGGAGCAACTATTGAAAAATCCTTAGAGCATTTAAGTAAAGCACTTTCTATCTTCCATCACCTTTTTCCTTTCAATATCCTTTAAACAATTTTGTTGATATTTAATGTTTGAAATCACGTTATAATTCCTTGATTATATGTGTTTGGGGACTTTCCCTTTGAAATTACCCAAAAATACCCTGGCAATTTTATCTTCGGGATGCATGTCTGACCCTATTGTTCAATATTTTGATTGATAGTAGTAAAAATAGAGAGTTAGGGGGCTCTTGACTTGGTTTGGTTGGGCCATTAGATCCCTAACATCTACTAGGGAGAACCCCCCTTGAGTTGGAGGAGAGATAGCCCAAAGTGAAAAGAGGTTGGTGAGGTGACAATGGGGCTATTGAATTACACATGGTATCACACTTTAGCTTTAGGACTTTATCTTGAGAAGTGCGAGATTTTGCTATATCAATTCTCAAATTGTTTACAACACTATTGTTAATAACTAATAAGAAGTGATGTTGAGGGGTTTTTGGGTATAAGAAACAATACCATTTAAAAACTAGGGTTCTCAGTCCTTGGCATTCCTTCACCCGGGCCTAGGGGCACACTAGAATAATTTCACACTAAACCATGCAAACTTAAAAGTAACTTAACAGATCCATAAAATAATAATAATCATAATTCCTAATTTCCTATTGTACGATATGATGCAAATTATTCAAACATGAAGCAATGAAGACATGCAATGTCCGAATTTCAAGATTGATGAACCAATACAAGAAGTTAGAAACTACAACTTTGATTCAATACTCTGTGTCCTAACTCTAGGAAGGAATCTAGTTTGTAGTACATAACATGCATCGTGTATTATCAATTCTTAATTGACAACAACTAAAGGTCATCTACCTCATCAATTCCTTCCCATTTTGTGTTTTTATGTTATATTCCTTATAAAAGTGTCAAATTTCTCTAAAAGTAAGCAACCACTGAATAAAATAAAAAATAGTTGAGATATGATTGAGAAATGGTCATTTATTTCTTGAAAGGATCTTCACAATTTCTTTGGTTGTTTTTCATCTCAAGAAATAAGAAATGACCTAAGAAACTATCGTGATGTAATATAAGAAACAACACGGTGCAATGGCCATTTCAAAGCCAAATGATGTCCATTGAGGACATGGCCTTTATTTGGTTCCTGTTTCATAGGAGTTTCGGGTAGAAATGGAACTTTGTTGTACCATTTCCAGTAGTAAAAAGGAAAACCTTCTTTTTCCATGGGAAATAATTTACCTTTCCTTTTTCAAGATAATCTAAATCACAAAAAATATGAACTATACTGCACACATTCTTGGATAATGTGAAAGTGGAAAAGGAATACCCTACACAAGTGATGCACACATGTACATTTGAACACTAATAGATTTTTGTAGTTGAAATGCAATTCTTGTTTTCATTTAAATGTAGGGTTTTTAAAGTAGGGAGAAATAATGGCTGCCAAATTAATAAGCGTTTCTTTGGGAAAAATTTAAATCTTGTATTGGGTGATGAAGATAATAAAGGGTATTGAATCTTGATTCTTGACATTGTGTTTAACTTGAATAACTCAAATGATTATAAATATCAGTCGATGAGTTCTTTTTTCAAGTATGTCACTCAAAACTCTTATGTTAAAGCATTGTATGATGGCTAGCATTTGCTTGTTTCCCTATCTCCAGTTCAATGTAAAAAGTATATTAATATATTGGAGCACGAATGATAACTACAATTGTTTGCTCTGCAGTATATCCAGCCCCAAGATTATGAAAATTTTTCTCAAGTGGAGCTATTGGTTATTGATGAAGCAGCTGCAATTCCATTGCCTGTTGTAAAGGCTCTGCTCGGGCCATATTTAGTGTTTTTGTGCTCTACTGTAAATGGGTAATAATTATAAATGAGCCAACCACAATCACGGATTTTGTAACCTTTCGGTTTCCATGGATAGTGATGATGATATTAACCCTATATATCAGTGACCTATATCTATATGAGAATGATCTCAACATTGACCTTGATATGGTTGTATGGATGTGACCTTTGGTATGTCATCGGAAAATCCCCAAATATCAGAAAATCCCCAAATCTGGAGAACTAAAGCTCATCACTTTCGATCTGGAGTACTACCCTTGTGATAAATTTGATGACTTTCGATCTCCCATTCTCTACCACTTTGCACTTCACCTTCAATATAGATCATACCAAGGGCAATTCGTTACTGGGTGTTGAGATGGATGAGTTTGTTGAACTAAAATCCATAGCTTAAATGAGCCAACCACAATCACAGATTTTGTAACCATTCGGTTTCCATGGATAGTGATGATGATATTAACCCTATATATCAGTGACCTATATCTATATGAGAATGATCTCAACATTGACCTTGATATGGTTGTATGGATGTGACCTTTGGTATGTCATCCGAAAATCCCCAAATCTGGAGAACTAAAGCTCATCACTTTCGATCTGGAGTACAACCCTTGTGATAAATTTGATGACTTTCGATCTCCCATTCTATACTACTTTTCACTTCACCTTCAATATAGATCGGACCAAGGGAAATTCGTTGCTGGGTGTTGAGATGGATGAGTTTGTCGAACTAAAATCCATAGCTTAAACTTCATGAAACTGGTGGAGTCAAATTCATGCAAGCACAAACACATCTTACACATCCTCTTTGAAACTCATCCGAAAGAACATTGGAAGACATCTAGAGAGAAACCTATAGAATAACACAATACAATGGAATTGACCAAAAAAACCCAAATAGAGTCAACCCTACTATAGGAGGAAGGGCCTGCAGTAAGAACTTACCATTTTGCAAGAGATGAGAGCAAATGCTGAGGAAAAATGTTGTTCTGCAAGAGCTAAGGGCGAATGCTGTTCTACAAGAGTTGAGGGCGAATGCTGTTCTGCAAGAGTTGAGGGCGAATGCTGTTCTGCAAGAGCTGAGGGCGAATGCTGTTCTGCAAGAGATGAGGGCGAATGCTGAGGGAAAATGTTGTTCTTCAAGAGCTGAGGGCGAATGCTGAGGGTGAATGATGTTCTACAAGAGCTGAGGGCGAATGCCGAGGGTGAATGCTGAGGGCGAATGCTGTTCTGCAAGAGCTGAGGGCGAATGTTGAGGGAAAATGCTGTTCTGCAAGAGCTGAGGGCGAATGTGCGTGCGATATCAGACGTTAATGTAGTTTTTAATAAAATCATTTTTATGTAGCGCGCATATAAGTGTCGTAGTTTTTAATAAAATCATTTTTATGTAGCGTGCATATAAGTTTCGTTATACTAACGGCGGCCAAAGCGTTGCTATTGCGACGGCTGCCTCCAAACGTCGCAGTTGCGACACTTATACATAGTGTCGCACTTGCGATGTTTGGAGGCAGTCGTCGCAATAGCGACGCTTTGGGGCATAGTGTCGCAATTGCGACATCTTCCTCCAAACGTCGCAATTACGACACTTTTTCTAAGTGTCGGTATTGCGACACTTTTCTCTAAACGTCGGTATAGAGACGGTTTCGGGCGGGATTGAAAAAATTTGGGGAAATTTCCGACATTTGGTCAAAAGCGTCAGAACCAAGTGTCGGAATTTCCCCCAAATGTACTAGTGACCAAAGTCACTAGAGAATGCATTCAGGATGACAAGAATAGTTGAAAGCAAAAATTATGGCAACAAGGAGGTATACCACTCACAATTATAATATGGAAGTATTATTTCTCCTAACTGACCACGACCTACAAGATTGACACAAAAAAAAACACAAGAAAAAAGAGAAAAATGGGTGTGTTACACTTGTGATAGAAAATACACTAAAGGTCATAAGTGTGCTAAGAAGAAATTATTTTACATATATTCTGAAGAGTAGGAAGAAAACGAACAAGAAGCATCAAAAGAAGAAGATATAGACTAGGAACCAACCCCAAGTGCTAAGAAATAATAAATTAATCCAACCATATATAATATTTCATTGGTGAGAATTACCACTCCTAAAACCCTCAATATAGAAGGATATATCAAGAAGAAAAAGGTAATAGTGCTAATTAATTCAGGTAGTACTCATAAATTTATTCATTGTAAGATGTCCACGGATTTGAATTGATTTCTATATCCAACACCAGAGTGTCAATTGATGGTTGAAAATGGAGGAACTATAAATTTTCTCAGGGAAGTTCCATAATATCAATCTAACCATGGGGGAATATGCATTTAAAATTCCAATGCTTTCCATGTCGATGGGTTGTGCGGATATTTTATTATGAGTCTAATGGTTACAATATTTGGGGATGATAACTTTTAATTTTCAAGAAATTTTCTTAAAATTTTTCTTGGGAGGAAAGGAAATTGAATTAAGAGGTATAACAGGGACACCTGGGAAGATAATAATCTCTAATGGCATGAAAAATATTTTGAATAAGGAACGACAAGGGGTAATTTCACAATTATGTTCGATAGATGTTCAAAAATCTAAGTCATCCATTTCTCCAGATATCCAAAGAGTCCTTGAAAATCATTCCAAGGTATTCTAGATCCCCAAAGTCTCTCACCTATTCGGGATCATGATCATGCTATTCAGATGATTCCAGGAAGTGTTCCTACAATCATTAGACCTTGCAAATATTCCTATGCCTAGAAGAGTGAAATTGAACATATGGTTGCAGATATGCTAGAGGCAGGTATAATTCAACCTAGCCAAAGTTTTTTTTCTTCTCTAGTAGTATTGGTGCACAAGAAGGATGGATCATGGCATATGTTTTCGAATTATAGAAAGCTCAACAAGCTCACTATTAAAGATAAGTTTCCCATTCCTGTCATTATGAATTTTTGGATGAACTACATGGAAAAATTTACTTCACCAAATTGGATCTTTATTCACGATATCATCAAATTAGAATGAAGACAAAAGACATTCTAAAAACAACATTTAGAACTCATGAAGGTCATTATGATTTTTTATTCATGTGTTTTGGTCTTACTAATACACCTTCCAAATTTCAAGGTTTGATGAATTCCACTTTCAAACCATTTCTTAGAAAATTTGTGTTAGTATTTGTTGATGATATACTAATATATGGCAAGTCTTGGAAAGACCATGTCAACATGTTGATAGGGTGCTCAAACTATGGAAGGAGAAACAATTGTAAACAAAACTTTCCAAATGTTTCTTTGGGGTACAAGAAGTGGAATATTTGGGTCATATTGGATCCCATGAGAGTGTTAAGGCTGACCCTAGAAAAATTAAATCCATAAAGGAATGGAAAGTACCAAAAAAATTCAGGCATATTCGAGGATTTATAGGGTTGACAAGGTATTATCGCAAGTTTTTTAAGAATTATGGGAAAATATTTGCACCTTTAACAACATTACTGAAGAAATATAATTTTTTTGGACTCCAAAAGCAACTAAGTCCTTTTAACATCTTAAAGAGGCAATGCGTCAAGCTCTAGTATTAGCTACACTAGACTTCACAAAAACATTTATTGTGGAATGTGATGCCTCGGGAAATGATATTGGTGTTGTTTTAATGCAAGAAGGAAGAACCATTTATTTTTAAAGTTTCCCAACCAAGGGAAAGTATTTACAAAAACCTATTTATGAGAAGGAAATGTTGGCAATCCTACATGCATTGAAGAAATGGTGCCCTTACCTAATGGGAAGAAACTTAAAGATAAAAACATGTCATGATAGTCATAAATACTTCTTGGAACAAATATTATTTGTAGAAGAGAAGAAAAAATGGGTCATAAAGATGTTGGATTATGAATTTGAAATCATCTACAAAAAAGGGAAGAAAAATGTTGTTGCAAATGAACTCTCAAGAAGGGATGAGGATTTGGAAGCATTTCTCCGTGCCATTTCTATTATCCAATTGATTGGATAACTGAAGCAATCAATGAATGGAAGAATGATGAAGAGGTATAGACACTCCTTCAAAATTTGTAGTAAGGTCCTAGTGCATCTGGTTTATTTTTTTGGAAAAATGATTCAATGTGGCACAAATATCACTTATATCTATGTAAGAAATCCCAACTTAAACAAAAATGTTCTTTTGGAATTAAACACCTCTCCTATATGAGGACACTCAGGATTTTTAAAAAATTACCATAGGTCAAGAAGCATTTTTTTTGGGATGGGCTTAAATTTGATATTCAAAAGTTTGTGGTAGAATGTTTGCTTTACCAACAAAATAAAGTTGAGATAGTTAAGACCTCAAGTATTTTACAACCATTAGCCATTCCAAGTTAGCATTGGGAGGAGGTCTCAATAGATTTTATCACAGGTTTTCCCAAGTCTAAAGGAAATAATGTCATCATGGTGGTAGTTGATAAAATTACCAAGTATACACACTTTTGTGCACTATATCATCCTTTAAAATCCAGTACAATCACTACTGCATTTATGGAAACAATTCAAAAGCTGCATGTAAACCCAAATATTATTGTAAGTGATAGAGATCCCACTTTCACTAGAAAGTTTTGGACATAATTATTTTCTTGTATTGGTACTCAATTAGCCCATAACTCATCTTATTATCTTCAATCAGATGGGAAAACTGAGATAGTGAACAAATTTTTGGAATGATATCTTCGTTTATTTGTGTCTGATAAATAAACACAATGGATCAAGTGGTTACCCCTAGTAGAATGGTGGTATAACACTTCCTTCCATACTGCAACAAAAATGACCCCATTTATTGCAATTTATGGATATCATCCACCGTCCATCACATCATATTTAAGAGACAATTATAAGGTTCAAAATGGAATATCACGTCGAGAATTAACTACAAGTTCTCCAACTCTTAAAGGATAAACTGATTCTGACATAGAATCAAATGAAATAACAAGAATATTAGCATCACAGTGAAAGAAGTTTTGATGTGGGCGATTGAGTATTTTTACAACTACAACCATACAAACAAATGTCCCTCAAGAAAGCTAACAAGGATAATAAATTATCACCCAAGTACTATGGCCCTTACAAGGTGTTGCAAAACATTGGTATTATGGCATACAACTTGGAGTTGCTTGCATCTTCACGAGTACATCCAGTTTTCCATGTTTCATGCTTAAAGAAGGTTATAGATAACAAGCCCCTGTTCAAACTATATTGCTATAACTTTACGAGGAAGTGAATACAATATTGGAGCTTGAAGAAAGCATAGAAACAAGAATCCAACATCTATGAAATATATCAATTTTAGAGCATCTCGTTAAGTGGAATAACTTACCGGTTGAGGAATCCACATGCGAGGATGGGTATTTTCTTCAAGAGCAAATAGAACTACTCAAGTATTGAGGACATTAATTTTTTGAAGGAGAGGGGCATGTTAGGTCCCTACAATACTAGTGTAACCCCCATATTGTTATTATTGTGCCCCATAGAAGCCCACTATTGTTATTGTTGAGCCCTTCCATTATTATTGTTACGTAGGCCCTAGTTATACTATGATCCCTTAGACTTCTGTATATACTAAGGAGGTATTTTCATTTGAATAATCCAAGAATGGTTGATTTATGTGATGTAAAAGTAGGTTTCCCCTTGAAGAGGCTTATTTTCAAGTCATTGATCTATCTTTTTTTATGTTTTGTGATCTAGTTATATAATAATGGGGTCCATCGAAAGTATGCAATATGGGTGCTCCTTGGATGAAAAATAAATTTCTGCATCCAATGAGTGCCCCTGCTCAAAATATGAGTAAACTCATAGGGATATAAGTTGAAAATATGAGTTGAAAAAGTAGTTTTTTCCTTTTTCCCTTCAAAAATTGATGAGGTAACCTAATCTTATTTTATTATTTCCACTATTATTTTATAATAATCCTTAGGAGGCCCATTTTAGACCTAAAAATTTCTCTAATGACACTAACAAGAACAATATAAATAAACCAATATCAATATATTCTAAGTAGAAATGTGGAATGCTCTTCATACCAACAATCCAAATCCTACAAACACTACAACCAACAAATAAAATGAACAACAAATTATTTTAATGTGTATTTTTTGTTGAACAACAAATTATTTTAATGTGTATTTTTTGTTGATATAGAAATTATGGAAAAAAATGCATTATGATATTATAATCCTCATTCATTTATACATCTCCCTCATCCAATTTTAACATGCCAATTTGCATATAAAACAAAATATCCGTGTTAGTAGAATACTAGCATCTACTTATTTATTTGGTTCATTGTTGGGTATTGTTGAAGATAATAATTAGCAATGTCAATTACCTTTTAAGTCTTTTATGGTACATATTTTAATTTTACTCATACTTTATTTAGGATAAATCATCCTTGAATCATTAATTAAATAAAGCTATTGCATCAACCATTATCAATGATGTCACTTTTCTAAATATTTTATCCATGAACATCTTCTCCAACCCTTAAATTTTTTCCTAGAATGTTATATATACCTTTGATTTGCCTCTTAAAAATAATTGTCAATAAACATAAATGTATTTTTAGATCCTCCTCCTTTAGTTTTTGTGAATGTTTACTTATTTCTAATTAAATTATTTAACAATTTTCGTTTCGCCAAACTATGTCATGTTTAACATTTGTTCTAAAACAAGGCCACTTCATGTCTTAGCATCTTCTCCATCAACACTAAAAACTCTATAATATCTTTGCTTATCTTCTTTATTTTTAAAATAATATTTCTTCTCACTATTATATTTTTTTCAATGTAAATGTCATTTATGATACAAATGACTTATAACTTGAAAATTTAGTTTACAAGTTATGACTCAAGTACCAAATCTATAATCTGATGAAATTATATGCGATAAATAACCAAAAATGATGAAGCACGTTGTCAATATTTTTTTTGAAAAAATATTGCCAAAGAATGATCATGAAAATAATACTTTAAATAATCATAATCAAATATTGATTGTGGAAGTAAATAAATTAGAATCCAAGGATAGGGAAATCATTCATTTAAGGACTCATAGTCCTATTATTCTAATGGAAGTAAAATAAAATAAAATGCAAGGATATATTAATCCGAAAAATCAACTAGGAGAAATCCATCCATCTAGTGGAATGAGAAATTTTTTAGAGATTAAATTGCAAAAAATATACAATAAAACATACTTAGCCAATCCAAGTCAAAAATCAAATTTTTGCTAGTTACAAAGCATCATCAACTAACAAATTGCAAAAAAGATCATACAAGGAAAGTGTCCATGGACCATAATTAATAATCAAGTCGTGAGCATACATTATCATAATTGTAAGGATAAGAGTCATCATATTGTTCAACCAAATTACCATCATTAACATCAATGTGCACAAGAATGAAACTTTTCTTGCATTAAAAAGAATAAAAGTGGTAATCAAAGAAGCTACTTCAAGAATTGAATCAAAAGAGACTCTCAAATACCCATTAAGGATATTTCAATCATGTGGCAATTTTTCAAACAACTTCAATGATATTTTCTTCTTGTTTCCTGAACCCTTAACACTACCAAGAGAATATTAGTTAATGAATATTCTTACCAAATGTTGATGCATTTAAATTGGTAATTAAGGCAATACCACATCAAAACTTCTCTCCCATGTTCCAAGGATGAAACATCTGAGAGGAGTAATTTTAATATACCTAATGTATAATAAGGGAAACATGAGGGGGAGGGGTCCTTTGTGGCCCCGAAGAAATCAAAATTTTAGAGTATTCATGGGGCTTTGGGAAGATGATAAATAATCAAGCATAATCCTATCATTTACTCCAAGGAATTATTCTCACCAAAGAGTTTTAGGTCTCTTCTATCATTGTGTTGTGTGACTCTATTTCAGTAATTTAGTATTTGGTGAAATGATCTTCCCCTGGAGACAAATTTCTGGATAATTTCTTGAATTAGATTAAGAAGGCATCAAAAGATATACCAAAGATGAGTTTCAAGCATATTCTAAGGGATAATACCCAGGAAGCAGTTTAATGTTCCAACAAAGGTTGCAATTTGAATTTTCAAGAGTGGATGGTTAATGGTCAATTAAGATCATACTCCATCCCTTAGTTGATTAAGCATGAATCCTATGTTCATTTATCAATCCAACAACTCTAATTTCAAGTGTCCAAACCTGAATGATCTAGTGGATCCAAGGAAATATGTTGTAATCAAGGATTATATTTTGATGTAGGGTATATGTACTACACATTTTGTCTAATATTGGGGATCTATTGGAAGGTATTCACCTACGAAGACCCGTAAATTATTAGTATCAATTGTATTCCTCTTCGAAGGATAATTTTGGTTCAATAATCTATAAATGATACTGAATATGGAAGAAAATCATAATTTAAATCCAAATGAATATCTATAATAAGGGCACAACTATTTTAATTAATACAAAAATTCTCATTATCATCCAAAAAAAAATATTGTACGTATAATATCCTAACATAACAATCATAGAACCATCACTAATAACATAATACCTTAACATACTAATTAATTATGGCAATATAAGGTCAAAGAGAGAGAGAGTTGTGTTTATGCATAAAATCATCAATCAACCATTTATTATTAGTACGAGTTATATATTTATCTTTATGCACTATTTGTGCCTTGAAACTCTATGCTTTATGTATGAGTAGAGTATGAACCCTATCAATCCTATTGAAATTGACAACAAAAAGAGGCTTCTAATTTAATTTTACCTTAGTTAAATTAGAAGGAAATTGTAATTCCACATCACATGATAGATTGTATGAGTTAATTGAGTTGGGAAGACTTAGGTAGCTTAGTTAATTCAAGTTGAGTGTCAAAATGGAGGCATGTAGAGTTCTCTCTAAGTTTTATGGGGTCTAGTTGAAGTTTATTTTGAGTTGTAATTGTTTAACTTAATTATTTTAGTTCAAATCGATTTAACTAGTTCTAACTAAATGGGGAACTAGTGAGAGGTCCACTGAATTAAATATGATTTAGTTCACATGTAATTATCAATAAAATAATTGATAAATCACTATAAATAGATGTTGCATGTCAGTTTTGAGGAAGACTCAATTGAGATTGGAGTTAAAGGGAAGTATACTACCAATTGTATAATTAGAAAATTGTACAGGTCATGCATGGGGTAAACAGGATTCCTTGGATGCATTTCACAATCAATTATTGGGAATTTAATAATTAATAGGGGCTCAATTTCCCTAGGGATGGCACAAGGAAGGCTGTGAATCCAGAGGAAAGAAATTGGTTAAGTATTGGACCAAAATTTCTTGGATCAAGTGAGACATTCATAGATAGTGTAGAGAGCTCTCAAGCATGAGAGAAGCATTGAATTGTTTCATATTCTTGAATTAATATAATTTTCTGATAGAGGGGTTTTTCACTGAGGCTTTCCACAGATAAATCTTTATGTTTTGCGGTTGAAATTATTTCTCTTTCTTGTTCATGTGATTGTGCGATCATAATTGGTTTTCGCTATTTGTAGAATAGAATCAAGTATTTTGTTTTAGCATATTACAATATCAATTGAGTCTATGTGGTTTTTATACATGGTATCGTAACATGAATCACTATAGAAGAGAAGAATACGAGTTTTTTTTGAACATGTGAATCGAATTTTCAGATTTATTCTTCAGGACCAACAACATATTAGGATGTCTTTTTGTGGATTGAGACTCGAATATGCCCTTGAGGGTAGTTTGAATTGCATAGCTTGGAAGGGCAGGATAGAGGCAGTGTTGTAGGAAAACCAGTTGAAGGAATTCATAGACATTGATATTCCCAGGCCCGCAGCAACATACACTTAAAATATTGATGCATGGAAGAAGAATGTAGCAAAGGCGAGAATGATTTTGTTATAAAGAGTTCAATATCATATTGTCTCAAAACATCCATGGCAAGGTGAGTCCATATGATATGTGGAAGTCCTTAACATATTTGTTTCAGAAAAAAAGTGACCATAGGAAGCTAGCGCTGAAGGAAAAGCTCAAAAAAATCAAGATGGAGAAGGGCCACACGATACCAAAATACTTGAAAAAGTTCACTCAAAGTCGAGATTGGCTTGAAAGTGTTAGTGTGATAGTTTCTGAGGATGATTTGGTGATCCTAGCACTTATAAGCCTTCCCAAGAGATGGCACAACTACCAAGATTCAGTGAATGGGGGGGAGAAGCTACCAGAGTGGGAGCGATTGTAGTCCGACTTGGTACAAGAAGAGATTCAGTGGAATAACAGAGATGGATCCTCATCAGAGAAAAATTATGAGGATAATTGTGCTTTGGATGGAAAGGTGAAGAAAGGGAAATGGAATGTGTCCCATTCCAAATCATATTCTAGTAAGTCAGGCAAGAAGAAAGACTTGTCGAAGATCAAATGTTTTCACTGTCATGAGCTTGGACACTATGCTACAAAGTGTCCACACAAGAAGATCAAGAAGAATCCCTTAGGAGGAGCAGCATGTGAATAACTTGATTCACAGGTCGAGTTGGATTTCACACTCATCACATGCATGATGTCATTGGTGATGGGTTCTGTGTGGTACTTGGATAGTGGAGCTTCATTCCATATGACTGGAAACGAATAATTCTTCAGTAACTTGGAGGAGAAGGATCTCCATATGCACATCGATATGGGAGATGAAGGGAGGTATAACGAGACCGACATAGGTACAGTTACCTTTTAGAGGGAGTCTGGTACTCCTCTCACATAAAAGGATTTCATGTATGTTCTTGGTTTAAAGAAGAATTTATTTTGAGTTGCTATGTTGGAAGACCATGGCTATTATGTGAAATTTACCAAAGGAAAGGTGTTCCTTCGTCACAAAGCCATAGGACATGTGAAGAATATTTGGGTTCGAGTAAAGAAACTCTACAAATTGGATGTAGAAGACTGTGCTACCTTGAGCATGAAAGAAGAGAAGGTGTAGAGCTGATACATCGGTGATTTATGGCATAGAATATTGGTCCATATACACCATGGCACTTTGAAGACCATGCAAAAAATTTCTACACGACTTCCCAAAGGTTCACTTGGGCAACGAGATACATGCAAAGGGTGTACGTTGCGGAAGTACACCAAAGCCACCTTTCAGGATAAGGAAATCTGAGCAAAGGCGATCCTTGAAAGAGTTCACTGAGATGTGTGTGGACCGTTCTCGATATCCTCCACAAAAAAACACAAGTATTATGTTATTTTTGTACATGATTTTTCGAGCAAGTGTTGGATATTCTTCATGCAGAAGAAAGATCAAACATTCTCAAAGTTTAGTGAGTTCAAAGCACTTGTTGAGAAAGATACAAGGAATAAGTTGAAGGCTCTTAGGAGTGACAATGGTGGATAATATGTCTCGAACGAATTCAAGAACTTTTGTGCTAAAGAAGGAATTCGATGGGAATTGATAGAACCTCATAACCCACAACATAATGAGGTTGCAGAAAGGAAGAAAATAACTATCGTGGGAGTAGCAAGAGAGATTTTGCATGATCAGAGCCTACCGTTGCATCTATGGGCTAAAGCATGCAACACAACAGTATTTGTGTAGAATAAAATTCCTCACCAGATTCTTGGATGAGTACACAAGAGGATTATTTTTTAGGTAAGAAACCAGATGTGGTGCATTTTAAAATTGTTGGTTCATTAGTTTATTTCCATGTAACCGAAGATGCCAAGAAGAAGCTAGAGCCAACAACTGATTTGGGAATATTTTTGGGGTACACTGATACACCTCAAAACTATCGGGTGTATTTACCAGCACAAAAAATGACAGTGGTCAAAAGAGATGTGAAGTTTGATGAAGAGAAGGCCATGCAAATTTAACTTGAGAGGGAGCTTCAGTTGCATGCATTTGAGGAGCTCTTAGCTCCAAAAGAATAACCTCAAGATGTGGAGTAGCTATAACCAGAGGAATAGAGAGTGGAAGCACCCACTCATGCAGAGACATATCGAGACGAAAGGAAGCACATCAGAGAGGATGGAAGGTTGGTGCTTGATGCTAGAGAGAATGTGGAAGCACCCACATCATAGCACATGAAAAGAAGGTCCCCAGAGCGGTACACTAGCTACATGGCTCTTATGAGCGAGAGTGTAGAGATAGATCCATCCTCTTTTGAGGAAGTAATGAAACAACTAGTTTGGGTTGATGCCATGGTTGAGGAGTATGACTCCATTATCAGAAACAATGCATGGGAAGTTGTCCTAGGACCGGAGGAGAAGTCAATTGTAGGATCCAGGTGGATCTACAAGGTGAAGCAGACAACAGATGGGAGTGTGGAGAAACACAAGGCAAAATTTGTGGCTAGACGGTTCTCTCAGGTGGATGGGATTGATTACGAGGAGACCTTTGCACCAGTCACAAGGTGCTCATCAATAAGATCCATCCTTTCAATTTTAGCTCAGATGGGATGGAAGATACATCAGATGGATGCAAAGACAACCTTCCTCAACAAAGTGATTAAGGAAGAGATGTACATTGAGCAACCATAAGTTTTTGAGACCTTCTACAAAGAGTCAGATGTGTGCAAACTCAAGAGAGAATTGTATTTACTGAAACACACACCTCATGCTTGGTACACCATGATCGACAACTAATTCACCATATTGGGATTCACCAAAAGTAAAGTAGATTTGAACTTTTACCATATTGTGGTAGAAGGTAAATTTTTGATTATTTTACTTTATGTCGATGATTTGATACTGACAGGTAATGAGAAACTCATCAAGTATTGCAAAGAGGATCTTGCAAGATAATTTGAGATGAAGGATATGGGTCTCTTGCACTATTTCCTAGGATTGGAAATTTGGCAAAGATATGGGGAGATATTTGTATCTTAGGGAAAGTATTCCAACGAGATTCTGAAGAAGTTCCACATGGAGGGAAAAAAACCCATGGAGACTCCTCTATTAGGAAACTAGAGGAAGGAGGATGCTACTTCATGAAAAGTAGTAGATGCTACCATCTATAGGCAACTTGTGGGTTCACTCATGTATCTCGTGAACACACGATCATATGTATGCTATGCGGTTAACTAGCTTAGTCAAGCTATGGTTAAGCCTACCAAGTTCTTTTGGAAGGTGTGCAAGCATGTGTTGAGATACGTCAGAGGCACTACAAAGTTTGTGCTATGGTACATGAGGACAGAGGAAGTGAAGCTTCAAGGCTTCACAGATGAAGATTGGGTAGGGAGTCCATCTGACAGGAAGAGTACATCATGGGGCATCTTTAACATTGGGTCAACAATAATTTCTTGGTACTACAGGAAGCATAATTAGTTGCACTCAGTTCAAAAAAGGAAAAGTACATGGATGCTAGTCAAGCAACATATGAGTCCATCTAGATGAGGAAGATACTTATTGGTTTGTTTGGTCAACAGATGGATATGAAGATAATTTATTGTGAAACCAAAGTTGCATCAAACTCTCGGTTAATCCAGTTTTTCATGATAGGTCCAAGCATATTGATATCAGATATCACCATCTTAGAGATTTTGTGTAGAGGAGGATTATTTCATTAGAGTATGTTCCCACAAAGGATAAGGATGTAGACATCTTGACAAAGACACTATCAAGAGGCAAATTAGAGTTCCACAAAGGCAGGATCGGGGTAATAGATAGTCCCTTTATTGTTGAGAGGGAGTGTTGAAATTGGAAATAAGAAAAGGATTCTAATTTATTTTTCCCTTAATTAAATTAGAAGGAAATTGTAGTTCCACATCACATGACAATTTGCACAAGTTAACTGAGTTGGGAAGACTTATTTAGCTCAGTCAATTCAAGTTGAGGGTCAAACTAGAGGAATGTAGAGTTCTATCTAAGTTTTGGGGGGTCCAGTTGCAATTTATTTTGAGTTGTAATTGTTTAACTTAATTATTTGAGTTAAAATCAGTTTAACTATTTCTAACTGATGGAGGAACTAGTGAGAGGTCCAGTGAATTCAATATGATTTAATTCACATGCAATGATCAATCAGATAACTGATAATTCACTATAAATAGTTGTTGCATGTCAGTTCTAAGGAATACCAAGTTGAAATTGGAGTTAAAGGGACATATACTATCAGTTGTGTAATTAGAAAATAATATAGGTCATTCATGAGGTCAGAAGGATGTCTTGGATGTATTGCGCAATCAATTATTGAGAATTTTCTAATTAATAGGGGCTCAATTTCCGCTATCGAGAGGCCAGAAATTGGTTAAGTATTGGACCAAACTTCCTTGGATTAGAGTGAGACAATTAGAGATATCGCAAAGAGCTCTCAAATCTGAGAGAAGAATTGCATTGTTTCATATTATAGGCTTGATGCAATATACAGATAGCGAGGTTTTTAGCTGAGGCTTTCTCCAGATAAATATTTGTGTTGTGCGATTGAAATTATTTTTCTTTCTTTTTCATGTGATTGTGAGATCGTAATTGGTTTCCACAATTTGTAGAATAGATTCAAATATTTTGTTTTAGCATATTACACGATCAGTTGAATCTATGTGTATTTTCTACAAATTTGTAATACAACTCCTATAACAAAGCATACTTGGACCTATCTTATGCACTCATTCATATTGTTTTATTTAATACATTAAAAATAATAATTTCACACACACACACACACACACACACACATATAAGATGATAATATTAGTGTGTAATTTGAGCCTTTGACCTCTTTGTAAGTTCATCCAGATCTACCAAAAAAATATAATAACAACTAGTATTAAACACAAATTTTAATTTTTTAGTATAAACATTTTAGTAGATTACCTTACAAATTTCATAATTATACAACATAGTATAACATTACATATAGAATGCAATGAAAACCAAGCATGCAAAAAAACAACCCTAACCATTTGTAGTGAGTGAAACTATTTTGGGAAAAAAATTGAATACATTGATATGGCCGTCTATCATCTCTATTTCGTGTTGTTGAAATACTTGATTTACAATGTAATACCCATAATACATGATAACAAAAATTCCCCTCCTAACACTAAAACATCACTGGGAGGCATTCCTTGGGCACTTGGATTTTAATATCCCTAAGAATTTAAGAAGGGAATAAAGAAAGTGGTTGTGGTCACAACTTATTAACTTGGATAAAATGAAGGGGCAAGGGTAAAAAATTTCCTCTTGTAAGTTCATGAACGATTCAATAATGAGGTGATGGACTTCAACTACCATTACCAATTCCCAAAGTTTTGGCAAGCAAGCACATTATACCAAAAGCAAGGTTTATTGGTCCCTTGTCCAACCCATGAATAACAATATTAATGGAATTCATGAGAACCACATTGATGATATGCATGAATAATGTTAAGGTTAGGATTGAGACATCAATTGCATGTTTCTTATTAATCTACGAGAAGAATGATCAAATATTGTGGCTTTGGTCATGCTAAATTACATAATCATGTAGGTTGTGATAAAACAATGCAACATGAACAATTATTATAGAGAAACAATGAGTTACTGGAAGATAAAGGATCTATCAATGAAAGTATAGAAGTAATTTCAAAGTATATGCAAGGAAAAAACTGTGTTATCAAATACTAATCGAACTAACATAATTCACTAATGAATATAAGAAATTAATTGTAAACATATTGATACATAAATAATCTTGGAATAGATAAATAACAATGAATAATAAAACCAAGTGACTAAGGATTAATATCTTTTATTTTCCTAGACCATGCAGATCCTTAGACCATCAAAGGAATATATGTGATTTTCATTTTTCAATATTAACAAGTGAGTAAGCGATCTAAGAAATATTTGCTAGAAACATAAATACAAATTGAAAATTTCCATGTTTATGGAAATAAAATTAACACAATACTTAATCAAATTAGGGAGTTTATATGTAGACAATTCCCCTCATCACAATTTTTCCTTGAATGAAGCATACACTTTACAACTAGGTTGAAATATGATTAGATGAAGTGTAGTGTTAAACACCTAATCCATTAGGGTTATGGCGAGGAATATGAATCATTATTGGGACTATAATAGATCTCGGAAGATTTTTCCAATAGTCAAAATGTTGTATTTGAATGTGTATCATATTAATGAAAAAGTAACCCATTCTTATCTTTCATTTCTAGTGTAGTCCAATAGTGGTATCAAAGTATTAGATCTATTGATAGCTGCATGGTTATCACCCTAATACATCGTATATGTCTATCTTTCCATTTATTCTCCTAAGAGTTTCTTTTGTCATCTCTTTTTAGTATGAAACTATACACACCCATTTTCTTGATTTTTGTGCCCATATTCCCTCTCTAACTACATTCTTGTTTTCTTGATCCATGTGCCCACCTTCTTGCTAGAACGACATACTCATATGTGTGCTTGTTTATGGGCCCTTTTTATTATCTACAAACCCATCCATGAACTAAATATCATATGCATATTATAGCTCTTATATTTGCGTTCCTCAACACTATAATCACATTTCAATTTAGAAAAGATAGGAATACGCAACCACTAGATAGAACTACCCTATATGTAAATATCAACAAAATTCTATACCAAGGTCCCTAACAATGGTAACTGGTCTTAGTTGATCACTCATCCCTTCTTTATCCACATAAATGTTGCAAATGGTGGTTAGTACTTTGTACTATGATTGGGATTAAGGAAAAAATGAACATGTAGATAACGACTATTATTCATGGCCAATTATAGAGGCCAATGTTTGAAGGTGTCCAACCTATGGTAAGATTATAGCTCTCAATATTTCACCAAACATATGTGAAATTGCCTCCATCTTCAACTCACTTTGTGTTTCTCATCCTTATATATTGGGTATGTGTTATATTATTTGCATGAATATCCAAAATATTGCATAACAAAGGGTTCAAAAGGGGGCAGAGCCCCCTTGCTTAGGGGCTTCAAGGGAAATGCCCCTAAAAAAAATCACATTTAAAAAAAAAAATATTTTGCATCTGTTTTTGGTGGTTTTCAACACACAATATTCACTTTTAGTGATTATGTGGTGCATGGTAGTTTAGCCCATGATTTTTTAGTTTTGGTTAAGGAACTACAAGGTTATTCTAATCCAAGGTAGATGGATTGGTGGTTTACATATATATTTATATATACATACTGTAAAAATGAAACTATTGAAAATCATTTTGGTTTTCTCGATTTGGATTTCTAAGGTAATATCCCTGTGTTAATGTGTGTGTGTTTGCCTTTGCATTTTTTTATGTTTTTTTTTGTGTCAATGTTTGGTTGTGTGTGTTTGCCTTTTCATTTTTTAATGTTTTTTTTTGTGTGTCAATGTTTGGTTGTTCATTATGTCAAGAAAATATTACATCAGATATGACTTTGTGTTACTTAGGAAACCAGACCAGTAATACAAATTTAAAATATTAATATTACCAAAGTTTCTTCTAATGAGAACATTCAACTTTACAAAAAATTTGCAAACAATATTCTTAGAGTGATAGGCATGCAAGCCTTCCTTTGCTAATTGCATAGACATAGTAAGTATCTGCAAAAAATAGAATCCTATAACACAAAAATGATGACTGAGAAGTAATTTAGGTAATGCCAAACCCGTCCAATAGGGGATGGGTTACCTGGCACCATTGGTGCATTTTATTGAAACTTAATTGACCTGCAGCCTCTATCGTCCCTTTACAAATAGTACCTTTGTTGCCACTTTGTATACTTTATGAACTATCTATTGTGATGAGTTTTGAGCCCCTTATTGCGCTAGTGTTACCACCTTAGGCCTCGTGGCCCTGACCCCACATTGGAGCTCGCCACCCTACTGATTGGTTCCCTCGAATCAAGCTCTCCCTTCAGTCACTGGCTCTCAATTAGTTGAGGACCCGAATGATTTGTCGAAGGTTGGCATAAAAGCAAAAAAAATCATATTGCTTCTGATAACTCTGAGCACCTTCTACCGAGTTTCTTCGTCACTTCTAAAGCTTAGGGTAGAGCTGATAACAATTTAGTGCTTGCGGAGCACATATTATCTTGGAATTTTACTCAAACCATTTTCATCTCTTAAGAGTAGAGGTTTCTTAATTTATTAGTCCAAATTTAGGATTCACTTCACACTGCCTGTCGAGTTGACAATACGAGAGAAATATGTGATGTGAGCCAAAACACTATCCATAACTACACTGGTTGGAGAATCTTTGAAATAACCATGAAAAAACCACCTACAGAGAGGAATCCCTGGAGAACCTCAGCACAACCCCAAAACACCATGTCTGTGTAACCCATTTGATTCTCAGTGCCAACCTAGATTGTGAGAAGAATACCATCGAAACTACGAACGATCTCATGTCATTACCAAATTCACAGCCAAGGTGATGGAAAATTGAGTCATTTCTACAAGAGTATGACATCAACGCAGGGTGATTAGCCTTGTCGTTTATGCGAATAACCATACCCTAGAATTATTTCGATGCCTCATGTGGAGAGGAAACCAACATGCTTCTATTCGATCTCCCTTGCAGTTCCCATCACTTGATAATTAATTTCCCTGTCTAGTCGACCATGCGAGAGGAGATGGAAGCCAAATGGTGTTCCCTTCCAACCAAACCCTGAAGTGTTTATTAGATCTCAAAGTTGAATCAGTAATTTGAAAATAGAAAACTTTGTTGGTTGTGAGTCATCACTGTTGTTTGTTATATTGGCTTGGTTGGAGCCTATAACAACTTCACAACTATGATGGTGCTTTAAAGTTGAATCAACAACAACAAACAACAAAGCCTAGTTTCAAAGGAAGGAAATTTCATACCGGTGGTGGTAATATTGCAAGATTTGTGTTACTAGGGTGGCTTTAATATGGTTGGATTTTTTTTCATTTTTTGAAAACTTATGAGCAAAAGATGAACCGATTGTTAGTTGGCTAGGTTTTGTGGATTTATTTTAAAAAAAAATTGGCAAATATTCTTGTTGACTTGTATTGTTGATGGGTGCATGATCGGTTGAACCTGAACCCGACACCTAGTTAAATCATTGTAAATTTGTTTTTATTGGGTGCATTTTCGGTGGTAGCCGACAACCCTTTTTCTTAGTCGATTGCAAGTTTACTTTGATACTGCACTGGAGAAAATGACCAAACTAAATGATTTAGTACATTTATTAAGAAATTTAATGCTATCTACTGTCCATAATGATGTCCAAGTTAGAAAGGACATGCTCTATGACATCCAATCATGTTTGAAAAATGCTAAAAGAAAAATTGAATTCTTGGAGTTAGAATCGCAGTTACAACGAGATGAAATTCAAAAGAAAACTTGTGATTCTGAATTGGTGTTTTTTCAGAACAACAATTTGTTTGAGCCTGATTATCAATTAAAGAATGATCAGAGAAATGAAGTGATTTCAGGTGAAAATTTGGACTCAGTTAGAAGTGTTAATGTGAAAACTATTATCAGACCATGGGAAGAGATGACACACAATAAACACAAAATAGGTCTTGGTTATAACAGTGATGTATCTTTTCACATTCTAGACTTTTCTAAACCTATAAAATTTCGAAGTGCAGGTTTTCTTGATGGTGTAGTTCCAGAAAAAGTTGATATATGCCAATAGTGTAACAGATTTGGACATATGAAAGATTGGTGTTTTGATCTTCACCTGTGCGAGCATTGTGGAAAGCGAAATCATGAGTCAAACATATGTTCCAAAAATAAGAGCACTGCAAGCGAGAAGCTAAGTTTTGGATGGATTGCTTCTTGGGAATGGACGAAAGCAACCAAGAAGATCTACATATCATATCGAAGAATTTGTTCGAGAGTTACGAGTCTTGAGTGATGACGAATATTTATCACCTTGTATCCGACAAGGGGGGATTTTTTGGTGGGTGGTCTGCTATAGGTTCGAGTTCGAGATGTCAAGCGAGCCTCAGTTAGTGATATTCATCCTGAGCCACAGCCTCAGTTGATTGAGTTGTTTTTAAGCGAGCAATTCTAGATTTGGAATTGTTCGAGGAAGTGCTGTGACAATTCCAAAGTTCGTGGTCATATTAAAACCACATTTTTTTTCTTCTGAGAACTGCTCTGTAGGTTCCAGGATTAGTGTTGGTGAGACATTGAGTTCTCCCATTTTCGGTTTGTGTCATCCTTGAAAACCATTTCCGAGATACATTCAACTCTTGGCTGAGATGCATTTCTACATTCTGAGCTCTCATTCTTGGACTTTGGTATATCCCTTCGCATTAAGGGGGGAATGTTAGGTAACTAATCCTTGGGTTAGTTTGTGTTAGGTAATCAGTTATTAGAATCCAAGAAACCTGGGGAACTGATTCAACAGTTTCTTGATGTATTTATATGTGTACACATTGTACATCATTCCTTGAGACATTCATTAATATATTGTTGAAGTTTGTTTCCAGTTTGTGTGTTGTGTGTCTTACAGTGTCATAGTTTCCATGGTGTCACAAGGCATGATCATTGGCTTTATGACCACCTCGCAGTGGAGAGCATTTCTTCTATTTTATTAAGAATATATTTTCAACAATCAATTACAATTATATGAGGTTAAAACCTGCAATGTTTTACTTTCACCTTATCTATTTTAATATTTATATTTGTCTTTGCAATACACATATTAATAAGGGACGACAATATTTCATGGATAATTGATCATTAACGTGAAATTTTTGGATTGAAAATTCACATCAATAAATGTGGGTGAAATTTCTTCAATATTTCAAAATTAAGGAGACATGAAAAGGAAAGAAATCAAAGGTGCTCTTAGTTGCCTTACTTATATGTTGGATGATCAGTTCATATAGATGTTACAATAAATACTACTAATGGTACTAGGGCCATTTTAGAAGGATGATTTCTTTGTGTTTGAAAGGATGTTATTGTAAGATTTTATAGGTAAATAATCATCAACAATCAACATTGTTGAGGGCATCTCTTTAGAAGCATGCATGGTTTTTTAAGCTAGATATACGGAGGAGGAATTTTTGTGGGACTTGTGTTTTTCACGGGAGGAATATGAGGGTGGTCTTCATTCCCTCAAATAAATAAAGGTGTATGACCCAAATAGACGAAAATGGTATTTCATATTTCATATGAGCACTTTCACTAGAATGGCATGGCTCTAGTCTAGGATTTTGATTGTATAATAACATGGCATTGTTTGTATATTCACTCCCCTTGAAGATCAATTCACATTTAGAATTAATAATATTGGTAACTTACAAATAATTTTTTTGTATGTTTCCTTGTTAACATGCATAGTAAAAAAGTTTTTTTGGTAGAAGCTAACACCCTCATTGAGTTGGAAACATGTAAGATCATAGTTTTCAATCTTCATTCTTGCGAGCATTCCAGAAAGATTTTCATCCTCATGTCTTATACTGGGCAAGGGGGAGATACAACTAGTGATTGACAGTTAACTTCTAGTTCTAAAGCCTTATCAATCAAACATGTAAAAGTGATCTTCAACCACGTGCAAAACCAAAGCATTGACCCTAAGCCAAAGTTAGAGCATTGAGCTTGATTTGGTTTGTGGTATTCCTGAAACCACCATTTAGTAAAAGACTTAGAATTTTTGATAAACAATAGTTTGTGGTCATATTCAAATTATTGTTTGTGAGAAGTTCCAGTTAGTAGAAGATATCAAATTCTAACTAAATCAAAATGTTTCAGGAAATTTTGAGCCTTAGATCTAAGTTGCACAACTTGCAGTCATATTTAAACCAAGTACATAAGTTTGCGATCATATGCAAATTTCCATTTGTGAGCACTTCTAATCATCATAGCACATAAACCTATGGCCAAATTTGGAAATTTTCAAGGAACCTGTAAGCATTAGATATGAGTTCCAAAAGTTGGTGACTAGCCTTAAACTACCATTTAGTAAAAAAATTCAACTTGTTCTAGACATTCAGTTTGTGGTCATCCAAAAAGAGCACATTCAACCATTGGTAGCTGACCTTATCTTATCTTGGACTCAAAAAACACCTTAGGATTAAGGGGCGAATGTTAAACACCTATTCCATTAGGGTTATGCCATAGGAACATGAACCATCATTGGGATACCAAGAGATCTCGAAGATGAATCCAACCTTCAAATGATGTATTTAAGTGTATCAATTAAAAAAAGGACTCACACCTATATTTTTTTGTGTGGTGCAGTCCAACATGTAGTAATGTAAAAAATAATTATTTTTTTCAAATATAGATAATAAAGAAATAAAGAATTTGGAGACTATAAATTAAAATAATAAATGTTGGTCAAATAAATTTATTATTGGTATAAAATTAATTTGAATTTAAGCATTATAAAAATGTGGGGTTTAAATTATGTCGAAAAAAGATCATATGGATTTTAATTTACAAACAAGACAAATTAATTGTTTGGATTGAAAACAAAAAAATGAAAGAAATATTTTAATGTCCAAAACCATTAACAAGTATAAGAGTTACTCATTCATACACAATAAAAGGTTGAAATATCAATGGAGGTAATCCTTAACTGTCAAATCAAGCATAATGAATAAGGATGATTTCTCCCTTCATCCCTTGAATCAGTTTTTCTAGGGCATGCATTGAATTAGTCTAACTTAATCATTGGCACAAAACATAGATTCCCCTAGTCAATTTTGATCATCCAATATGTAAGTTGTGTTTTAGCTTTGAGTTATAACACATTGATCACATATATTAATGAGTTATAACTAAGGTGGTAAGCCATATCATTCGTTGATTCTGATTTTGAGATGGTAGCATGTGGATTGAGTATTAGACATATGTCAACAATGTTTTACACATCATGCAATGTCCTTCGTGTGTTGATATCATCCCTAAGGGTGTAATGGGTTTGGGGGGGGAGGAGAATGAGGAGGTCAAATGGGACACTAGAGTAATAATAGTGTAGTTGTGATGGGAATTCAATGTAAAATGGACTAGGTCCACTACATTTGTTATTATCAAATATGACACACAAGTTAGTAATTATATAATAAATTTAATGTGTCCTAAAAAAAAGTATACTAGATAGTTAGTAGGTGCTTATGATTATGGTTTCATAGATAACTATGAATAAGGATGGAATCTTCCTCAAGGAACAAGTATTAAGTTATATTGTATTGGAGCTTAGCTCATTGAGAGGTTGCATTGCCCTAATAGGCAAGTGAATAAGAGAGGATTCCTTCTGTACAAGCATCATTACACAATATTGCCCTATCTTGAGGGTATGTTGATATATAAGCTATGAGAATTTACAACTATTATTTCATGTTATTTAAGTTTAAGATCATAAAAAGTGGTTTGATGGCTCTATCTTGGGTGAAAAACACACGCATGCATGAACGCGTGCGCACACACACACACACACACACACACACACACACACACACACACACACACACACACACATAGAAGGAATATAAAGAGAGGGTTGTGACACTTATATTCCTTCATGTAGCTTACAATTAAAAAAATGAAGACATCAATTGTAGATTCAAGTTCCTTTTGAAAAGAAAAAATAAAAAAAATATCCAAATTGAGGTCCACAATGTGAAGATATTGTTGATTTAAAATCAATTATTTTAGGGTTTTCTAATGACGGTCATGCAAATTGCATATCACATATCCTTTGATAAGTTCAAAAATTTCCAAAAAATTAGTTCCAGTAAATGTAATGTGGGTGTGGATTCGTAATTGTGGTCATAATAGTAATTCCAATCAATATCGAGGAATTTTTTCTTATTTCAAAGTTGATGTCTCAAAAGCCTTGTTTTCATGCTTACAATAATGTAAGGACTCTTAAATGGATATATTAGCCCTCATCATTCAAGAATAACTAATGTTATATGTAGATAATGTGGGGGATACAATTATATGGAAGAAGTTTCTCCTACATGTTTTATTAAACTTGCTATGGTTTATGAAGAACATATCAAACAATGGTTAATCAAAGCAAAATAATTTTTACTCCCTAAATAAGTTCAAATTGTGTTGATTAATATGAAGCATTAACAAAAAAAAATATAGCCTATAATTCAATCCAAAGAATGGAATTTTGGAATGATTATGAAAATGAATATGATGTGCTTATATTAAAATGAGTGTCCTTGAACTGAAACAACTTTTGCTAGAAATTGCTAGTGAAAGTGGGGGTGCAATCCATTACAATAGATTGCATCATACCATGGATTTTAATTTTTTTTTCCATGAATAGGGGTAGTAGGTGCAAGGGAGACAATCATTATGCCTAAAGAAAAAAATAAATAGCTTATGCATATGGTTTACCAAATTCCTGTAACAACCAAGATAAAATGTACATCCTCTTACAAGATTGATGCATTGTTATAGATTCCAAATTTATTATCTATTTGTCATGGAAAAAATTAACGAAATTATTAATATGATGATATCCAACATTACAACTAGTGATAATCTCACAATTGTTCTTGCTAAATCTCAAGAGGAGGTTTCTAGTTTTCTAAATATTTCATATTAGACATGGAGGTAGTATAACCATTAAAAAAATGAGGCCACAATTAAAAAATGAGGATGCTAAGTGTCAATGTAACCAAAAATGGCGAAGCTAGTAGGAATGCACATTTATGAGATTCATTAATGTGACTTAATTATCCTATTTTCCTTAGTACACGAACTTCAAAGACTTTATTTTCTATAGGAAGCCACCATTGGTTGCCTCACACACAACCCAATTTCAAAATAAATGGAATTAGTTGATATACAATAGCTAGATTATTGATGAAGTATTTGTTTAGAAAAAGGCAAAATATTTTCTCGTTAACAGAGATATTTAGAAAAAATCCCCATGAATCCATTCAACTACCAACATAAAATGTTGCTTGATCTCTAAAATTGTCTTTCATTTTTCTTTTTCGTTGAAAAGTATATTTCAAAAAATGGAGATTGGATACTTTGTGTCCCATCTTAATGTGATAAGTTTATCCCATATTTGGGTCTCTTTAACTCAACTGTTTCGTTTTGCAGGGATTTAAGGAGGTGAGTTTGTGGTTTTTTGGGTTAATTTTACTTGAACTTCAATTCACAAAATCACCATAAGGAAGAAGAGGGGTAAAAAACTAAAGAAGGTGGCTACATGATCCCCACAAACATCTGCAATAACCTCATATTTTTAGGATGTCCATGATGATCTTGCTCCTACTCTTCCCGATCCTTTTATTTCATCTAGTGCAATTGTGGTTCCTGTTATTTTTGGTTCACAGGTTCTTAGAGGGATTTCACCTGTCATTAACTTTGCCTCATTATTTTTATGTATATAAATATAAGGGGTCTAGGAAATGCCCCCACCCTACATTTTCTTATTCAGATGTTGAAGCGGTAGTTGTTATTCAAGAGACGATGGTTCCTAGGGAGAGGGCATGAGCTCTTTCATTAAAGTTTTGTCCCAACTGGAATGTATGTGCGATTAATGCCTCCAGACATTCCAGGGGTTTGGTGACTATTTGGGACCATAGAATCATTAATCTATAAGCATATAAATATTTTGCATGGATCTACGTTTGGATACTCAAGAGGATCTAAATTATGTCTGCATATTATCACCAATATTTATGCTCCATATACATATAGAAAGTATTTCTAGGATTGCATTGACTACAGTGGTTTGCTGAATTGAGATCCAAAATTTTGGTTAGAGATATTAATCTGACATTGGATGAAAATGAGGTATGGGGTATAAAAATCAAAGTGGATAAGTTGGGGGATTTATTCAAGGAGTTTTTTTCCAAAAATTTGTTGGAGGACATTTGTCCCAACCCAAAAAGAGTCACTTGGAGGAATGGCCAAATCAGGTTGAATGGGATTTCTAAGAGGTTGTATCAGTTCTTAGTACATGCGGATCTGGTTGGGAGACTAGAAAATTTGGGTTCATGGGTTTCAAGTTCCAAAATATCATATCACGACCAAATATTTCTTCAATGGTCTGGGAAAAATGATCGTAAATATTTTCCATTCAAATTTAAAATTTTTGGTGAAAGGGTAAGGCTTTTGAATTCTTGGTTAGGGTTTCTTGAAATAAACCCATTTATGCTATAATGACCTCTAGGATGGTGTTACACAACAATTTGTCACCGTCCCTTCAATCCCCGTCCCGCACATTGGAGGGCCTTTCCTATGACCTGTGAGCAGTGAAATAACCTGAAACCACTTTCATGGCATCCCCCTTGACAAGGACAATCATTCCTATGAAGAAATTTTCCTTTGAAAGACCCTAAAAACTGATCTTTTAGCCTTGGCGGGACCAGCCAGCTCAACCCTCGCACCGATGGGGAAAATCCACCATAGAGGGCGCGCTAACTGGCACTTTGTCCCAGTGTCTCACTCGCACCAAGCTTAATAAGGATTGTTTTTTAAAAATAAATGGAGGAAGTTTGATTTCAAAAAACTCCTGAACGAGTCTCTAAAATGAGTTGGGAGGTTTGGCTCCGGATCTCCATGTATGGGAGGTGGTTTTCCACCTATCATGGAAGCTTCCTTAAGGATAGGGCCAATCCCATAATTGTAGGGATCCCAACTCCCCTTCCACCATCTATATAAGCTTGCCTTTTTCCCTTAGCAAGCTAGAAGTAAGAGTTGAACTTGCAGCAAGGAGACTATAGCCATACAGCCTTTGAGAGCCAAGCCGAAAAGAGAGAGCTTCGTCCTGTTTCCAACAAGCTTCATTGAGACGTGCTCTGTTGTCAGCCCCGCCGAAGGAAGATCAAACGTCAGAGCTTTGGGTTGTATCTTTCCTTTGTTATTTTAATGATAAGAAACTTAAGAGACTTTGTGTATTTTTCTTGATGCAATGAATTACATCCTCTCTGACTGATGTATGGTTACAAGATTTAGATTTTACTTGGTATATCGTTGTGTCCTTTGCATGTGTGCAGGTGTTCAGATGCGTCGAGCGGAAGAATCATGATCTACCAAGTGAAGAATGGAAAGTGTCATCCTTTCTTCAATGACCACTGCGTAGGACCTAAGGTAGGAAATTCTTCATGTTCTTGTCATTTTGTAACTAGAGACCTGTGTCACTGCATGACCTGATTGTTGCTAGACTCGATCTGGGCTAGTAGGGATCGCCTCTGTCTGCAGAGGGGATTTACCTCTCCAACAAACTGGCGACTCCACTGGGGACTTCTGATGCGAGTTAGTCTTGTCTCTTTTGGTTGTTTTGGCTTTTCGTTGATTAATTTTCTCTTCTGGTTTGCCTCCTTTTTGGTGTAGAACTCCTGTTCAGCCCCCACAAGACCTGATCTACTCTCTGTTTCCTCTTTTTCATTCCTTTCCTTAGTAAACTCGATTGGTGTAGTTCATAGCCTGATAGTCGCGCCAATTGGCGCTTGTTGCTAGTTAGGCCCCCGCGCCAACCCTGTTTTGGCGCAAGATACAACCAAACAGTCGTGCCAACCCTATTTGGTGTTAGGGTTTACTTGTTTTTGAGCCCTCTGAGTTTGATTTTTGGTTCTGGTGTTATTTTTCCGACTCTCTGAGTGCCTTGAAGTCTTTGTTGATTGTGTTTGACCTCTATCCTCCAGTTGTTTGCCCTCTACTATCAGTTTTTCATTCTAGCCTAAGGGCTTCTAGGTGCTATAGTGTGCTGAGCCTCCCGTGGGAGTTTTTTGGTTCTCGATTTTCCAGTCAACCTCGTTTTCTCTTCCTTGCACTCGTTTCATTGGATTTCATTGTATCATTGCATTATTTAAGTGATTTCTCTCTTTTTCATTCAAGTTTCGCTTTGTCTCATTTCAAGCCTAGATTACACGGTTTGTGTGAGCCTTTTGAGATTCTTCTTCGATTTGAGGGATTTCTTCATCAATTTGAGTTCTGATTATGTGTTTTGCATTGAGTGAAATTGCTTGTTTCTACTCTTTTGCTTCTCCAATTGGTCTCTTCATTAGTTTTTTCATTTTGTTTGGTGCATTTTCTTTAAAACATTGAAAAATACAAAAATAAATCTCTTCGCTTTTTGATTAGTTAGTGAAAATCGAAAGCTTTTCTGCATTATTAGTGTTATATAACTCTAAGGGAAAAGTTTTTAGTTTCATTAGCATGCATTAGAGAGAGTAGTGGATGTTTTCTGATCATTTTTTTCTTATGTGAAAAGCTCTCAACCTTCCTGTAGTTAGCTCTTCATCAAACAAAGTGATATATTGTGGCATGTAGTGTGCATTTAGAGGATTTTTGAGATACAGCATTCGATAGGGCCTGAAATTGAAACATAAATTGAAGATCAACTTTAAAATTTACTGAATTAACCTAAGGCAACATTGAAACATTAACGAAATATCTAGAGGTCTAGGCTAGTGACGTGTTCTGGCGTCGTTAAACCTAGTAGCTGTCATTCGCCTTCTGGCTTTAGACAGTGCTAGTACGGACTTGTGCTCCCCGTATTGTCGCGTATATAAAGGGAGACCCCACTAGGTTGCTATCCTTTATGCGTAGGAAGTCGATTCTACCACCTTATACCCGTGATACACCAGACACAACATTCGGGGAGATTACCTGCACGTACGTCAAGTCCTTGGTTGTTTTCTCTTTCATTTTTACCAAGGTGTATATGGTAGTTCACGGATATCTGGTACACCCATTTACCTAGATTACCAGAGCAGTCATTTTGATCTTTACTGACTCTTTAAACTTGAAAATATCATCAAGCGCTTGTCCTTTCACGCTTGTTTCCAAAATGAAAGTGATAGAGTCATATTTTACTCGTTTGTAGACTCTTAAAACATGAAACAATGAGATTTTCCAGTTTCAATGTCATAAAATTAATCACCCATGAAATATTCCTGGTTAGAATTTTTGTCCTTAGTGTATTTTCAGGTTGTTTCCGATGGCAACTTTTTCGGAGTTCACCAACCAAGGAATCCCCTCCAATGGGAATCCTGGTCCTTTTCCTGCTTTTGGAAATGTTGGTGCTCCTTATATGGAAACATTGTCCCTTCCTGGGTTAACTGTTGGGTTGCCTGTTTGGTTTTTCTAAACCTCTGTGGTCCTGAATGTCACGACTACTGTTCAATCAGTGCCTCCACCTGAACAACACCATGTTGATTCCAAGGAGGACCTCTCCCCTTTTTCGCCTGTTTTTGTGTCCTCCTCTTCTACTTCGCCTGGTGAAATTTTGGATTCTAGTACCCAGGTGGCTAAGAAGAAGAAGAAGAAGAATAAGAAGAAGAATTATGATAAGAGAGAGGCTAAGGCTGTAGCTACTGCTTCTAAAACGTCCGCTCTTGATAGACCTTCCAACCCTCCATGGAAAGTTAAGTTCCCTTGCATGTTGTGCCAGGGAAACCATCTTCTTCGAGATTTCCTTGGTATTCCCAAGGTGCTCGAAGTATGGTCCAATGGTCGTCCGCCATTGCCTTTGGCTTTCGGGAGTCAGATTGGGGGCACGTCTTCAGCTAGTGCTAGTAAAGCTCCTAAGAAGCAGGGTAAGCTTTCCAATCTTTGTAATTTGTGTGAAGGGCACCATGCCATTCACATTTTTTCGTATATGGATGAAGCTAAGAAAGTTTTGGATAACTCGACTGTTTCTGCACCGTGCCTTTCGGCTAGTTACAAAAGCTTTCTTTGAGTCCTTCACCAGTTGATTCAACGATCAATCAAGAGTCACCCTTGGTCGATCCCGCTCCCCCGAAAATTCCAAATCACGAATCCATCCCTGATCAACCATTGGTTGTGGGATCGGTTGAGCTGGCCCCATCTGCGGTGTACCAAGTCTTTTCCGTTGAGAGTGGATCTCACATCCCTCAGGTTCTTCTTGTTTCTTTAGATTCCTTGGACTTGGAGAAATATTCTCCTGTCCCTGTACCTCAGGAAGCTACTCCTACGCCTCCCATGATAGAGGTCCTAGAGGATAATCCTTCTGCCTTTATGATGGAGATCGTAGAGGATGCTCCTTCTTCTCCCGTAACACCAGGGGAAGACCATCTCGGTTCGATGGTAGCCCCTCCGAGTATTTTGGTTGCTTCCTTCGATTGGGGTCGATTCATAGGTTATAGCCTTCCTTCTTATGTGCCCTTTAAGATCATGGTACAGGCATCCCATCTGGTCGTACCTAGCACCATTATAGATGAAGGCACGTCTGTTAGTATTTTATCCTCAACTACTTGACAGGGTTTTGGTTCTCCACCGCTTATGCCTGTTACACAAAATCTGTTGGCGTTTAACAAAGGAACTAGTCAACCGTTAGGGATCATGCCGAAGTCGCCTGTTACTTTGGGAGGGAAAACTGTCCATATGGACGTGATGGTTGTTCCTGGCCCCTTGGAATTTAATTTACTCTTGGGCCATGATTATACTTATGCCATGGGAGCGCTTGTCTCCTCCCTCTTTTGTGTGATGTATTTTCCGCATTAAGGTCGGATCATGACCATCGATCAGCTTGCGTTCTTTGGTCCGAATATGGCATCTAGTCCACCATCATCCCTGCCAGATCTTTATCCGCCAGTTGTGTCATCCCCGCCGTATGTCAAGTATGTGGCTACCTATCATGTGCCCGTATTCAGTGACAGTGCCATTGTGCATCGTGTGTTGGGGGCATTGGGTCCAGATTTCCAAGATGTTTTCCTTCCATTAGATGGGCAACCCTTGGAAGCTATGACTTCTTATTCATTATGATGAGGTCTCTGGTGCAGAGTTTGTTTTCTTTTGTCAAGCTCCTTAAACCATGAAACAAGGTCTATCGGAGCATAGTTCGTTTTCTTGTGTCCAGCTCCTTAAAAAATGAAACAAGGTCGTTGGAGCATAGTTCGTTTTCTTGTGTCAAGATCCTTAAAAAATGAAGCAAGGTCGTCGGAGCAGAGTTCGTTTTCTTTTGTCAAGCTCCTTAAAAAATGAAACAAGCTCTTCTGAGGATAGTTCTTTTAATGTGTCAACCTTGTTAAAACAATGAAACACTTTCCTGTTCAATTCAAGTCTTTGATAAGATATTGTAAAATCCTAGTCGATTCTTTCTCTTGATCTCGTAATTTGAACCTTCACTCCATCTGCCTTTCATATGGACTGAAGCTTGGAGGGCATGTACCTCGGATTGAGTCACCATGCTAGGGGCATGCTTACTTTTTTCCAAGCATAGTTTGTTTCCGTTTCAAGCTTGTGTAAAAATGAAACCAGTTTCAAGCATAGTTTATCTTTGTTTCAAGCTTGTGTAAAAATGAAACCAAATTCAAGCAGAGTTTCTTGATTTCAAGCTTGTGTAAAAATGAAACCATTTCCATTTTACCTCTTGTGATTTCCATTTTATCAGCCTGTTTTCCAGATGAACCTTGGTTTTCTCAATCCATCGTCCCTATCTGCTCGGCCGATCATATGCCTTCACTTGGTTGTTTTACCCATTCCTGAGGAACCGTTGCGATGAGTGGTCTTGTTAGCCAGCCTCTTGAATTTTATCATGTTTTGAGCAGTTACACCATTATCGGAACCAGTTGCTACACTTGATACCACTTATTCCTCCAGGAGGAGTCAACTTTTAGCTCTTTTCTGACTCTTTAAAAATTGAAAATATTGCCGAGACTCTTGTCATTTTGAACTCGTTAAATGGATGCTAAACGACATCTACCCAGTATACGTTTACCCTTTTTTCGGGCTGGGATAGATTATTTACGAAAAATGAATACCCTAGCCTATCGCGACTAGGAGGTTTTCTCGGACACAGTTTTCTACCTTTTCAGATCTAAGGAAATATCTACGAAAAGGGACTGTTGGAATTTACTTTTCTACTATCTTTTCAAACTCTATAAACATGAAAAGACGCTGAGTTCTTCCTTTTTCAGACTCATTATAACTTGATGACATCAGACTCTGTCGTAATGATGATACTTGAGTTCCTCCTTCCTAGGGCTCATTAAATGTACTAGGTTGGATTTTTCCGAAGGAAAAACTTATATCGCAAGCATATGCTATCCCCTTCAAGCTTGTTTTTAAAAATAATTGGGGTACTCATGAGAAATGGTGGGGAAAAATGGAACCAGTATCATCATCGTGTCAGTAGTATGTCGCTCTTGAACATGGCACTTGTCTGCATTCGTGGCGGGTTGGGGACATCACATCTCACTTTTTGCTTGCCTCCATGGGTTTGGGTAATCTCTTTTGACCGATCATCTGCTCTTTGCCACATCATCATGACCTCAGATCCTTTGATTTAAAATACTGCCAAATCCAGTGTCGTGCCACCGATATGTTCAAGAGAAGTTGGCCTCTGCAGTTTTCAATACCCCTCTGATCCTCTACTGACCTTGATTCACAAACATTATGTTCCTCTGTCTCGCGTCGATGATGTGGGAAACATTATGGCCCACCTTCGATCAAGGTCACTTCCTATCGAATTTAGCTCACTATCCAGGAAGTTGGTCTATAGACTCCCTTCAGGTACCTTGGAGCCTGCATGCCTCAATGGCAGGTTCTTCGAATTCGACACGAGGTTTTCATCATTGGCCTTTGATCGAATGATTCTATGGGTATTCGACGCCAGCTCACTGTTCACATTACATGGATTGTACCTATAGTACCTTGAGGTCCATCCTCATTATTGGTGGTACCTCTCGCATCTGTTAACGACTTTCATTATTGGCTGGTAATCAGACGATGTTCTTGCATGTTCGACTTCAGCTCACTTATTCACATGCTGGGACTTGTACTATGTTCAGGTTGAGATGGAGTGCAAGACCCTGTGTTTTGTTTGAAGGAATCCAGGCTGTGGATTTTGTGGATTATCATGATTAGTTATGCGACTCATTGATTGGATGGCTGCGACCATACCTGAGTCTGCTTGTTGATCCTTACTAGATGGTTGCGTCCATACCTTGGATCCTGATTATTGTATACTATATTATGGATGGTTGTGCCCATACCACATATCATGTATCAGAGATATCAGTTGTGCTTGGATGTAGGTCTTCCGATGATAGTGTTTTCAGTTGGGCATGTTCTCATAAAGCATTTCACCCCTCTCTCTCTCGGGCCTCATGATTTAGGGGGCATCTGTTACACAGCAATTTGTCACCGTCCCTGCAATCCCTCATCCCTCACATTGGAGGGCCTTTCCTGTGACCTGTGAGCAGTGACATAACCTAAAATCACTTTCATGGCATCCCCCTTGACAAGGAAAATCATTCCTTTGAAGAAAGTTTCCTTTGAAAGACCCTAAAAACTGATCTTTTAGTCTTGGCGCGACCAGCCAGTTCAGCCCTCGCGCCAATGGGGAAAATCCACCATAGAGGGTGCGCCAACTGGCGCTCTGTCCTAGTGTCTCACTTGTGCCAAGCTTAATAAGGATTGATTTTTAAAAATAAATGGTGGAAGTTTGATTTCAACAAACTCCTGAACGAGTCTCTAAAATGAGTTGGGAGGTTTGGCTCTGGATCTCCATGTATGGGAGGTGGTTTTCCACCTATCATGGAAGCTTCCTTAAGGATAGGGACAATCCCATAATTGTAGGGATCCTAACTCCCCTTCCACCATCTATATAAGCTTGCCTTTTCCCTTAGCAAGCTAGAAGCAAGAGCTGAACTTGTAGCAAGGAGACTATAGCCAGACAACCTTTGAGAGCCAAGCCGAAGAGAGAGAACTTCGTCCCGTTTCCGACAAGCTTCGTTGTGATGTGCTCCACTGTCAGCCCCGCCGAAGGAAGATCAAACGTCAGAGCTTTGGGTTGTATCATTCATTTGTTATTTTAATGATAAGCGACTTTGATTATGGTTTCATTCATGTGTATTTTTCTTGATGCAATGAATTACATCCTCTCTGACTGATGTATGGTTACAAGATTTAGATTTTATGTGGTATATCGTTGTGTCCTTTACATGTGTGCAGGTGTTCGGACGCGTCGAGCGGAAGAATCATGATCTGCCAAGCGAAGAATGGAAAGTTTCATCCTTTCTTCAACAACCACTGCGTAGGACCTGAGGTAGGCAATTTGTCACGTTCTTGTTGTTTTGTAACTAGAGACCTGCGTCACTGCATGACCTGATTGTTGCTAGACTCGATCTGGGCTAGTAGGGATCATGAGTCACCATGCTGGGGGCATGCTTACTTTTTTCCAAGCATAGTTTGTTTCCATTTCAAGCTTGTGTAAAAATGAAACCGGTTTCAAGCATAGTTTATCTTTGTTTCAAGCTCGTGTAAAAATGAAACCAACTTCAAGCAGAGTTTCTTGATTTCAAGCTTGTGTAAAAATGAAGCCATTCCCATTTTACCTCTTGTGATTGCCATTTTATCAGCCTATTTTTCCAGATGACCCTTGGTTTTCTCATTCCATCATCCCTATCTACTCGGCCGATCATATGCCTTCACTTGGTTGTTTTTCCCATTCCTGAGGAACCATTGCAATGAGTGGTCTTGTTAGCCAGCCTCTTGACTTTTATCATGTTCTGAGCAGTTCCACCATTATCGGAACCAGTTGCTACCCTTAATACCAATCGTTCGTCCAGGAGGAGTCAAATTTTAGCTCTTTTCTGACTCTTTAAAAATTGAAAAGATTGCCGAGACTCTTGTCATTTTGAACTCGTTAAATGGCTACGAAACGACATCTACCCAGTATACGTTTAGCCCTTTTTGGGGCTAAGATAGATTATTTACGAAAAATGAATACCCTAGCCTATCGCGACTAGGAGGTTTTCTCAGACACAGTTTTCTACCTTTTCAAATCTGAGGAACTATCTACGAAAAGGGACTATTGGATTTTACTTTTTTGCTGTCTTTTCAAACTCTCTAAACATGAAAAGACACCAAGTTCTTCCTTTGTCAGACTTTTTAAAACCTGATGACATCGGACTTCGTCGTAATGACGGTACTCGAGTTCCTCCTTCCTAGGGCTCGTTAAACGTACTAGGTTGGATTTGTCCAAAGGACAAACTTATATCACAAGCATATGTTATCCTCTTCAAGCTTGTTTTCAAAAATAATTGGGGTACTTGCCAGAAATGGTGGGGAAAAATGGAACCAGTATCATTGTCGTGTTGGCAGTATGTCGCTCTTGAACATGGCACTTCTCTGCATTTGTGGCGGGTTGGGGACATCTCATCTCACTTTTTGCTTGCCTCCATGGGTTTGGGTAATATATTTTGACCGCTCATCTGCTCTTTACCACGTCATCATGACCTCATATCCTTTGATGTCAAATACTGACAAATCCAGTGTCGTGTCGCCAATATGTTCAAGAGAAGTTGGCCTCTGCAGTTTTCAATACCCCTCTAATCCTCTACTGATCTTGATTCACAAACATTATGTTCCTCTGTACCGCGTTGATGATGTGGGAAAAATTATGGCCCACCTTGGATCAAGGTCACTTCCTATCGATTTCATCTCATTATCCAGGAATTTGGTCTAGAGAATCCCTTCAGGTACCTTGGAGCCTGCATGCCTCAATGGCAGGTTCTTTGCATTCGACGCGAGGTTTTCATCATTTGCCTTTGATCGAATGATTCTGCGGGTGTTCGACGCCAGCTCACTGTTCAAATTCCATGGATTGTACCTATAGTACCTTGAGGGCCATCCTCATTATTGGTGGTACCTCTCGTGTCTGTTAACGACTTTCATTATTGGCTAGTAATCAGACGATGTTCTTGCCTGTTCGACTTCAGCTCACTTATTCACATGTTGGGACTTGTACTCTGTTTAGGTTGAGATGGAGCGCAAGACCCTGGGTTTTGTCTGATGGAATCCAGGCTGCGGATTTTGTGGATTATCATGATTAGTTACGTGACTCATTGATTGGATGGCTGCGACCATACCTGAGTTTGCTTGTTAATCCTTACTGGATGGTTGCGTCCATACCTTGGATCCTGATTATTGTATACTCGATTATGGATGGTTGTGCCCATACCACATATCATGTATCAAAGATATTAGTTGTGCTTCGATGCAGGTCTTCCGATGGTAGTGTTTTCAATTGGGCATGTTCTCATACAGCATTTCACCCCTCTCTCTCTCAGGCCTCATGCTTTAGGGGGCATCTGTTACACAGCAATTTGTCACCGTCCCTGAAATCCCTTGTCCCGCACATTGGAGGGCCTTTCCTGTGACTGGTGAGTAGTGACATAACCTAAAATCACTTTCATGGCATCCCCCTTGACAAGGAAAATAATTCCTCTAAAGAAAATTTCCTTTAAAAGACCCTAAAAACTGATCTTTTAGCCTTGGCACGACCAGCCAGTTCAGCCCTCATGCCAATGGGGAAAATCCACCATAGAGGGTGCGCCAACTGGTGCTCTGTCCCAGTGTCTCACTCATGCCAAGCTTAATAAGGAGTGCTTTTTAAAAATAAATGGTGGAAGTTTGATTTCAACAAACTCCTGAACGAGTCTCTAAAATGAGTTGGGAGGTTTGGCTTTGGATCTCCATGTATGGGAGGTGGTTTTCCACCTATCATGGAAGCTTCCTTAAGGATAGGGCCAATCCCATAATTGTAGGGATGCCAACTCCCCTTCCACCATCTATATAAGCTTGCCTTTTTCCCTTAGCAAGCTAGAAGCAAGAGCTGAACTTGTAGCAAGGAGACTATAGCCATACAGCCTTTGAGAGCCAAGCCAAAGAGAGAGAGCTCCGTCCCATTTCCGACAAGTTTCATTGAGACGTGCTCTACTGTTAGCTCCGCAGAAGGAAGTTCAAACATCAGAGCTTTGGGTTGTATCTTTCCTTTGTTATTTTAATGATAAGCCACTTTGATTATGGTTTCATTCATGTGTCTTTTTCTTGATGCAATGAATTACATCCTCTCTGACTGATGTATGGTTACAAGATTTAGATTTTACGTGGTATATCATTGTGTCCTTTGCATGTGTGCAGGTGTTCATACATGTCGAGCAGAAGAATCATGATCTTCTAAGCGAGGAACGGAAAGTGTCATCCTTTCTTCAACGACCACTGCGTAGGACCTGAGGTAGGAAATTCATCATGTTCTTGTCATTTTGTAACTAGAGACCTATGTCACTGCGTGACCTGATTGTTGCTAGACCCGATCTGGGCTAGTAGGGATCGTGAGTCACCATGCTGGGGGCATGCTTACTTTTTTCCAAGCATAGTTTGTTTCCGTTTCAGGCTTGTGTAAAAATGAAATCGGTTTCAAGCATATTTTATCTTTGTTTCAAGCTTGTGTAAAAATGAAACCAACTTCAAGCATAGTTTCTTGATTTCAAGCTTGTGTAAAAATGAAACCATTCCCATTTTACCTCTTGTGATTGCCATTTTATTAGCCTGTTTTTCCAGATGAACCTTAGTTTTCTCATTCCAACATCCCTATCTGCTCGGGCGATCATATGCCTTCACTTGGTTGTTTTACCCATTCCTGAGGAACCGTTGCGATGAGTGGTCTTGTTAGCCAGCCTCTTGACTTTTATCATGTTCTGAGTAGTACCACCATTATCGGAACCAGTTGCTACCCTTGATACCACTCGTTCCTCCAGGAGGAGTCAACTTTCAGCTCTTTTATGACTCTTTAAAAATTGAAAAGATTGTCGAGACTCTTGTCATTTTGAAATCATTAAATGGTTGTGAAACAACATCTACCTAGTATACGTTTACCCCTTTTTCGAGCTGGGATAGATTATTTACAAAAAAGGAATACCCTAGCCTATCGCGACTAGGAGGTTTTCTCGGACACAGTTTTCTACCTTTTCGTATCTGAGGAACTATCTACGAAAAGGCACTGTTGGAGTTTAATTTTCAACTGTCTTTTCAAACTCTCTAAATATGAAAAGATGTCGAGTTCTTCCTTTGTCAGACTCGTTAAAACTTGTTGACATCAGACTCCGTTGTAATGACGGTACTCGAATTCCTCCTTCCTAGGGCTCGTTAAATGTACTAGGTTGGATTTTTCCGAAGGAAAAACTTATATCACAAGCATATGTTATCCCCTTCAATCTTGTTTTCAAAAATAATTGGGGTACTCGCGAGAAATGGTGGGAAAAAATGGAACCAGTATCATTGTCGTGTCGGTAGTATGTCGCTCTTGAACATGGCACTTGTCTGCATTCGTGGCGGGTTGGGGACATCTCATCTCACTTTTTGCTTGCCTCCATGGGTTTGGGTAATCTCTTTTGACCGCTCATCTTCTCTTTACCACGTCATCATGACCTCAGATCCTTTGATGTCAAATACTGACAAATCCAGTGTCGTGCCACTGATATGTTCAAGAGAAGTTGGCCTCTACAGTTTTTAATACCCCTTTGATCCTCTACTGACCTTGATTCACAAACATTATGTTCCTCTGTCTCGCGTCGATGATGTGGGAAACATTATGGCCCACCTTCGATCAAAGTCACTTCCTGTCGACTTCAAATCATTATCTAGGAAGTTGGTATAGAGACTCCCTTCAGGTACCTTGGAGCCTGCATGCCTCAATGGCAGGTTCTTCGCATTTGATGCGAGGTTTTCATCATTGGCCTTTGATCGAATGATTCTGCGGGTGTTTGACGCCAGCTCACTGTTCAAATTTCGTGGATTTTACCTATAGTACCTTGAGGGCCATCCTCATTATTGGTGGTACCTCTCATGTTTGTTAACAACTTTCATTATTGGCTTGTAATCAGATGATGTTCTTGCATGTTCGACTTTAGCTCACTTATTCACATGTTGGGACTTGTACTCTGTTTGGGTTGAGATGGAGCGCAAGACCCTGGGTTTTATCTGATGGAATCCAGGCTGCAGATTTTTTGGATTATCATGATTAGTTACGTGACTCATTGATTGGATGACTGTGACCATAATTGAGTCTTCTTGTTGATCCTTACTGGATGGTTGCGTCCATACCTTGGATCCCGGTGTACATGTCGAGATATCGGTTATGCTTGGATGCGAGTCTTAAAATGTGGTGTTTTAATTTACAGGCATGTTCTCATAAAGTATTTCACCCCTCTCTCTCTCGAGCCTCATGCTTTAGGGGGCATCTGTTACATAGCAATTTTTCACCGTCCCTGCAATCCTCTGCCCTACACATTGGAGGGCCTTTCCTGTGACCTGTGAGCAGTGACATAACCTGAAAGAACTTTCATGGCATCCCCCTTGACAAGGAAAATCATTCCTCTGAAGAAAGTTTCCTTTGAAAGACCCTAAAAACTGATATTTTAGCCTTGGCGCGACCAGGCAATTCAGTCCTCGTGCCAATGGGGAAAATCCACCATAGAGGGCGTGCCAACTAGCACTTTGTCCCAGTGTCTCACTCGTGCCAAGATTAATAAGGAGTGTTTTTTTAAAATAAATGGCGGAAGTTTGATTTCAACAAACTCCTGAACGAGTCTCTAAAATGAGTTAGGAAGTTTGGCTCTGAATCTACATGTATGGGAGGTGGTTTTCCACCTATCATGGATGCTTCCTTAAGGATAGGGCCAATCCCATAATTGTAGCGATCCCAACTCCACTTCCACCATATATATAAGCTTGCCTTTTTCCCTTAGCAAGCTAGAAGCAAGAGCTGAACTTGTAGCAAGGAGACTATAGCCAGAAAACCTTTGATAGCCAAGCTGAAGAGAGAGAGATTCGTCCTATTTCCGACAAGCTTCATTGAGATGTGCTCCGCTGTCAGTCCCGCCGAAGGAAGATCAAACGTCAGAGCTTTGGGTTGTATCTTTCCTTTGTTATTTTAATGATAAGTGACTTTGATTATGGTTTCATTCATGTGTCTTTTTCTTGATGCAATGAATTACATCCTCTCTGACTGATGTATGGTTACAAGATTTAGATTTTACGTGGTATATCGTTGTGTCCTTTGCATGTGTGTAGGTGTTCGGACGCGTCGAGCAGAATAATCGTGATCTGCTAAGTGAAGAATGGAAAGTGTCATCCTTTCTTCAACGAACACTGCATAGGACCTAAGGTAGGAAATTCATCATGTTCTTGTCGTTTTGTAACTAAAGACCCACGTCACTGCATGACCTGATTGTTGCTAGACCCGATCTGGGCTAGTAGGGATCGCCTCTATCCGCGGAGGGGATTTACCTCTCCAACAGATGGGTACTGTTTGCCACAAATTAAAAAAAAATTAAAGACAGAGGTTCAAAGCTGGGAAATAAGGAAAAAAAAGAACTCATTAGGGAATTGATCTCCATAGAATTTAATATTAACGATTTTAATGACTTGACACATCCAAAATATTTCTCATAAGGCTCAAAACAAAAGTTAATGCATATTGAGGAGAGAAAGAGACAAATATTAAAACTTAATGAGGAGGAGTGATCTTTGAAGAGTTGAGCCATTTGGGTGACTAAAGGAGATGATAATACTATATTTTTTCATAATCATGCATCAAAAAGAAGGAAATAGAACTGCATATGGAGCATTAAGGAGGTGAGGGAAATAATATCACATCACAAAAATAAATTGAGCAGGAAGTAGTGAGATATTTAAGAAAACAATATAGAGAAAAGTTAAGGCATAAAAATTTGAAAATTATCTAGAGTTCATACGTCTATATCAAAAACTGTTTGATTTGCAGAAGAAAGTGACCATATGGGGAGGCTAATTAGAAAGGAAGAAGTGATAGAGGTTCTAAAATATTTGGTCAGGGACAAGAGCCTTGGACTAGATGGTTGGATAGTGGAGTTATTCTTACACTTTATAGATATTATGGTTATGAATCTTCTTGATATGTGTTGAGGAGGTAAATCCCCTCTGCGGACAGAGGCGATCCCTACTAGCCCAGTAGGGGTCTAGCAACAATCATGAAATGTTACGACGCAAGTTCCTAGTTACGAATGAAAAGACCAACGATGGAAGCCTACCTGGAATCCAATGCTACGATCTGAAGAAGAGAGCGTTCCCGTTCCTCAGCCTCGGCAGATCACGATCCTCCACGATCTCCGCGGATGGACACCTGCACATGCAAGAAACAAACAGATACAAGCATAAAATCCAGCATACACAACTAAATATCAGTCAGAAAGGATACTACTCATATTAACATAATCGAAAACAGAGTGGAACCATAATTGTAATCATTCATTAAATAACAATCGAAAGAGATTACAACCAATGTTCTGACGTCGTGGTCTCCTTCGGATGGGTCTCCAGTCGTTCACGTCTCGCAAAGCTCGCCAGGGAAAGGGAAAACCTCTCCAGAGTCTCTCGACGATGGTCTCCTTACTTGAGTCGGCCTTAAGGGAAAAAGAGGGCTCTTTACAGCACAAAGGCTCTTGGGAATATGGAGATTCAAAGCTCAGGCCCTTCAAGACTAGCTTGCCATGGGATTGAGCAGGCTTTTATAGATGGGGAAGGAGGGAGTTGGGATCCCTATTATTGTGGGATTGGCCCTATCAACAAGGAAGGTTCCATGGGTGGTGGCAAACCACTTCCCTTCCATAGAACTCCTGTATCCAAACCTCCCAACTCAAGATAGGCAATGGTTTCTGAGTTTGTTGAAACACAACTTCCGCCATCTTTATTTAAAAAACACTCCTTAAATTGGCTGGCGCGACTACTGCTCTGGAACAGAGCGCCAGTTGGCGTGGCCTCTTTGCAGGATTTTCCCCATTGGCGCGATTGATGAACTGTATTCCCGCGCCAATGCAAAAGGAGATGTTTTTTATGATTTTTGCAAGGAGATGTCTTTAGGGCAATTGAAGCTCATGCTTAGAGGAATGCATTGATGATGTTTTCAAGGCATGACAATGTTCACAGGTCACAAAATAGGTCCTCCATTGTGTGGGACGGGGAATGGTAGGGATGGTGACAAATTACTGTGTAACAGATGCCCCCTAAAGTATGAGGCCCGAGAGAGAGAGAGGGGTGAAATGCTTTACGAGAACATGTTCAACTGAAGCCCCGCCGTCGGAGAACCTGCGCAGAAAAATACAACTGATATCTCAAGTACATGATGTATATGTGGTATGGGCGTAGCCATCCGAAAAAGAGTATGCTATAATCCGGATCCAGGGTATGGGCGCAGCCATCCAGCGAGGATCAAATAAATAGACTCAGGTATGGTCGCAGCCATCCGATCAGTGAGTCATGTACACAATGATAATAATCCACAATCGCAGCCTGGATTACAACAGACACAATCCAGGGTCTTGCGCTCCATCTCGACCCAAACAAAGTACAAGTTCAAGCATGCGAATATGTGAGCTGAAGTCGAACATGCAAGAACATCGTCTGATTACCAGCCAATGATGAAAGATGTTAACAGACGCGAGAGAAACCACCAATAATGACAATGGTCCTCAAGGTACTACAGGTACAATCTACGGCGTGTGAATAAATGAGTTGGCGTCGAACACCCGCAGAATCACTCGATCGGAGGCCAATGATGAAAACCTCACGTCGAATGCGACGAACCTGCCATTGAGGCATGCAGGCTCCAAGGTACCATAAGGGAGTCTCTAGATCAACTTCCCGGATAATGAGCTGAAGTCGACAGGAAGTGACCTTGATCGAAGGTGGGCCATAATGTTTCCCACATCATCGACACGAGACAGAGGAACATGATTTTTTTGTTGTGAATCAAGATCGTATGAGAATCAGAGGAAGGTTGATATTTGCAGAGGCCAACTTCTCTTGAACATATAAACGGCACGACAGTGGACTTGGCAGTATTTGACATCAACGGATCAAAGGTCATGGTGACAAGGAAATGAGCAGACGAGAGGTCAAAAGGGATTATCCAAACCCACGGAGGCAAAGTGAAGAAACGAGATGAGATGTCCCCAACCCGACACGAATGCAGACAAGTGCCATGTTCAAGAGCGACATACTGCCGACGACAACGAAAATGGTTCCATTTTTCCCCACCATTTCTGGCAAGTACCCCAATTATTTTTGATAACAAGCTTGAAGGGGATAGCATATGCTTGTAATATAAGTCCGCCCTTCGGGCGAATCCATCCTAGTGCATTTAACGAGTCCTAGGAAGGAGGAACTCGGAGAACGTCATTTCGAGTGGATCCGATGTCATCAGGGTTTAACGAGTCTGACAAAGGGAGAACTCGGCGTCTTTTCATGTTTAGAGAGTTTGAAAAGACAGCAGAAAAGTAAACTCCACAGGTCCCTTTTCGTAAATAGTTCCTCAGATCCGAAAAGGTAGAAAACAATATCCGAGAAAACCTCCTAGTCGCGATAGGCTAGGGTATTCCTTTTTCGTAATCAATCCATCCTAGCCCGAAAAAGGGGTAAACGTATATTGGGTAGATGTCGATTCGTGTCCATTTTAACGAGATCGAAACGACAAGGGCCTCGGCAATCTTTTCATGTTTAGAGAGTCAGAAAAGAGTTGAAAGATGACTCCAAAGTGACTTTTTCGTGTATTTACCGAGTCCGAAAAAGTATAAAATACAACTCGTCTCCATCATTAAAGTCGCAAAAACCTGCTGCTGCACATACCAAGCAAGCGTAAAACCCATTTTCGACATAACATACAAAAATATTTGATAAAAATGACTTTTTCCAACTCATTTTATGTCAAAAAGTTATAAATATATCAAATTGGTAAAAATAAAATTACATTTACTATTTACCTTGGTAAAAAGCAACAGTGATCCATTTGGAGCAGAAAATTCTGACGGCGATTGCGACAGATCCGGTTGACCATTCAGTTTCTCGTCTGCTACAGGTAAGAGGCGCTCCCTTGCTCTACATTTTCATCCATTTTTTGATAGTTTTACCCTGTAAATCAGTTCCCTAGGGCCACTTTTGAAATTTTAGGGCCGCGCTCATTGGCGCGGGTATCGGGCACGGACCCGCGCCAATGGGCTCTTTTATACAAAGGGCTCGCGCCACGTGGCGCGACTGTTCACAAAACAGCCGCGCCAGCGGCCGAACCTAAAAATCCGACTAAAAATCGATATTTAGACCAAATTGCATGGAATTTGAGGCTTATCAGAGATCTAACTAAGGGTTTATGACCATATGAATGCAGGTAATCAAGAAAAATGGCGATTGAATGGAAAGAACAAGAGCATGGAGAAGAGGATGAACAGGCCATCCAAAGTGAGGCTTGCATGAATGCCCTCAGAAACTGTGGGCTGAAAAATTTCTTCCTCACACCCTGTCTACGAGCTCAGCCCGAGCTCCTCTAGTATTTGATCAGTATCTGGGATGAACATGAACAGATGTTCAGGTTACGAGATCAGGTATTAGAGCTGGAGGTTTATGATGTTTATTTTATCACCGGATTGTCCCGCAGAGGTCCGATCCCTGTCTTGACTGGAAGCAGACCATCTGGGGAGAATATGGAAGAAGTGATGGCACGAGTGTGTCGAGGAGCACAAATTGGATCAGGAAGCAAGAAGGTGGATATCCACACTATCCCTGATCTGGCATTGAGATTTGTCCTACACACCATCACGTGGGCTGCAGGGTTGCAGGCACCGCATGAGGCCACAAAGGCCCAACTCCTACTGGCCTCAGAGTGCATGAGTCCCTTACTGTTCGACTGGGCAACAGTAGTAACAATCAATATGAAAAGTCAGCTCACAAAATGCAAACAAGCTAAACTGAAACAGTTTGGCTATGGTTCCATCCTGGTATCATTCATTCTGGAACGCTTACCAATCTTCCAGGGCCAAGGGGCCTCAGTAGCAGATCCGATACCACGAGAGCCAAGAATGGCTCGCTGGGCAGCATTAATGCCCAGAGCTGGAGGCGGCCAACAGATGTCCTGGAGACCGGAGTTATTTAGGTGGTTACGGTGCCATTTGATTGTAGTGGAAGACTGGCCCTATGTAGGAACTGACTTCACCGAAGACCCATATCTCCCACTGCCAGAAGGAGATGACTGGGACGAGGAGTTGGGTAAGACCTCATATTTTTTATTTTTATGTTTTATATTTTTTTTTTGTATTAATACACATTCGTCTTAACACATTTCATATATGTATGCAGATGTGGGACCTGAGAGACCAGCTGGGATGTCTCCAATCTCCCGGAGGACTCAACTCGCGCCTGATCCTGAGGGAGAGGGCACCGGAGGAGAGGAGTTGATCCAGAATCTCGAGGGCATTGCCCGAGGGATCCCGGACTATGCTCGGCTGGCGGACGTACCGATGGCATACCAGCGTCATACGGTGGGAGTTCCAAGTCGGATCCACCGAATCCTGAGACGCTTAGTGCGTGCAGTCACATGCTATCATGAGCACCATGCGGATTAGCTCTTAGGATTTATATCACACCTATTTTTTGAGAGACGTATCGTCTCCGGATGTACTTAAGACGATTATGTATATTTTGACTTTATGTGACACACTCTATGTAAACATTTCGATATCTATATATATGCATATCTATTTCTGGATGGATCTTTCTTTACATGTGATGATGATTTATAAATTGCGCAAATGTCTGTCTAATACCAAATTTGCTACTGCATCTGTTAATGTATTCAAATTCCTGGGTATATGATGATATGTAATGTAATCAAAATTCCTTTCCAGTAATCGAACACGCAGATACAGATGTAAGATGGACGGGTTTCTTACCGAATAGTGTCCGTTCAGTTGTAACACCACAAGCTGTGAATCTAGATACACGAGCAATTCACGGATACCAAGGTTTACTACCTCGGTTAATAATTCTAACACAGCACTATATTCCGCGACGTTGTTCGTGGTACGTCCTAGACACACTCCTTGCAGGTTGATCAACTCACCAGCAGGATCGTAGATTACCCAGGCTGCTGAAGACAGATTCCTGGTACTGCGGGAGGCACCATCCGCGAAACCAACAAATGGATGAATAGACATCTGCACAATCAGGAAGACCCGATCAGCAGAAAGATGTTTACAAATCACACCACACTATACATGCACACAAATGAAAATCACACACTTATGTACACACACCACACCAAGAAATCACTTCAGGCATAGTACTTTTTGAGGTACAACCCATTTCTGGGCTGCGCCAGCGGAACTCCTTCATAATATATAAGCTCGTAGGCCTCGTTCTTCAAAACGCGCTTTACTATATAGGGCCCGTGCCACATAGGCTAGAACTTACCGGCTCCAAGCTTGTCATGTGCTTGATCGTACAGGAGGACGAGGTCTCCTTCGATAAAAGAACGGGGAGAAACAAATTGATCAAAATGAGTTTTGACCCTCTTCTTTTGTGCTTCGATGACCAAAGCAGCCAGATGACGGGTTTCATCTAACCGTTCCAGATACATAAGACGTTCTTCCTCAGCAGAAGTATTAGGTAGAAGCTCCACAGCTAATTTCAACGAAGGAATCTCGCATTCAACCGGAAGAGTGGCTTCCAGATCGTACACCAATTCAAATGGTGTGAAACCAGTTGCACTCTTAGCAGATGTTCGGTATGCCCAGAGAGCTGAGAACAGTTGGAGATGCCAATTGGATTTGTGAATACCAACTGTTCGCTGAAGCATAGTGACCAAAACCTTGTTCACTGCTTCAACCTGACCATTCGCCTAAGGGTAGTATGGTGTTGAGCTGTCGTGACGCAAGCCCAACGTTGAAGTCAGCTCCGCCATCATGTAATCTCGGAAATGAGTACCATGATCGGTGACGATGGCTTGAGGAACCCCGAACCGTGCAATAACGTGGTTGAATATAAATTGAGCAGCCGTTTTCCCGTCAGCAGCTAGTGTAGGCATCGCCTCGGCCCACTTGGTGAAGTAGTCGATGGCGACAATGATATACGCATGCCCCCCAGCCGAGTGAGGGTTACACGTCATAAAATCCACGCCCCATTTCGCAAAAGGACCGACGGTAATAACAGGATGCAATGGGAAAGGCGGCGCGCGCATCTTGCGCTGAAATATCTGGCATGGATGACATTTACGGACTGTAGTGATACAGTCTTTGAATATGGAAGGCCAGAAATAACCTGCTCGCAGAATCTTCTGGGCAGTAGCATACCCGGACATATGTCCACCACAGGCGCCACTGTGGCAGTCATTTAAGACCTTTTCAGCCTCTTCCAAGGTTAGGCATCGCCGGAGCACCGAATCTACTCCAACGCGGTATAAGGTATCTACTACTATACGGTAGGGCTGCGACTGGTGCCGAATCCGACGGCGGGCAGCTTTATCCAACTCAGACCAAAATGTCGAGGTCTGAAGATACACTATTATGTCACCGTACCAAGGATCACGAGTACTGATGAGGAAAAGCGTTTCGTCCGGTATATGATCTTCAAAGTGTGAGGGAGCAGAGTCTATAGGGAGGGAACATATCAAATCCGTGAAGACCAGTGATTTAGTTGACTTAGTAGTAGTGAACTCTAAGTCAAACTCCTGCAGGATCACAATCCATTTGGAGTACTTGCCCCCCAGTAATTGTCTAGAGAGAATATACGTCATAGGGTTGCAGTCTGAAACCACTTTTATCCTACGCAAAAGGATGTAATGGCGAAAGCGTTGTACATCGTGTACTGCTGCTAATGCCAACTTCTCGACATGTGCATAATGCGTTTCTGGATCGAGAAGGTTCCGTGACAGGTAATAAACAACATGTTCATCACCGTCATCGTCATCCTGCACCAAGACCATGGCTATGGTGCTAAATGCAGCGGCTAGATACAAAGTGAAGTCGCGGTGGTAGTCCGAAGGACGAAGCAACGGAGCATTGACAAGCAACGTCTTCAGCTTCTCAAAGGATTCCTGAGAAATTTCGTCCCAATGAAAGGGAACGTTCTGCTTTAACAAACGAGTGAATCCTTTGGCCACCTCGGCATAATTCGGGATAAAGCGCCGAAGAAAATTCGCTTTCCCTTGCAGACTCTGTAACTGATACAGGGAGGAGGGTGATGGGAGATTTACGATGGCCTCGACCTTTAGAGGGTCAAGGCGAATTCTGTCTTTCGAGACTATGAATCCTAAAAGACAGCCATCGTCAACGCAGAAGACGCATTTATGAGGATTGAGCCTGATATTGTAGCGCCTGCAACGAAGAAAGATCTGGCGGAGATGCTCAGGATGGTCCTCTCGCTTACCCGAATGGGCCGGCAAGTCATCCAGATAAGGCTGAATGATATGGCGAATGTCATGAAAAGCGTAGGACATCGCACGCTGAAAAGTGGCTCCAGCGTTTTTTAAGCCGAACGAGAGTTTTTTATACGCGAAAGTGCCCCACGGACAGATGAATGTGGTCTTGTGTTGATCCTCAGGTGCAATATTGATTTGGTTATATCCTGAGAAATCGTCCATTAAGGAATAGATCTCACTCCCAACACATTCGTCGATGATCTGGTCGATAAACAGAGTGGGATAATTATCCTTTGGACAGGCGCGATTGATGTCGCGATAATCCACACAGACTCTAATTGTACCCTGCTTTTTATCGACAGGGACAATGTTGGACACCCATTCTGTAAGGGGGATGGGATAAATAAAACCCGCGTTCAGAATTTTCTCAACTTCTGCCTTGATAGCGAAGGCTTTCCAAGGATGCATGGGACGTAAGCGTTGGCGCACGGGTTTCGCACCTGGATAGGTTGGAATCTCGTGCACTAAAATACTAGGATCAATCCCCGGCATTTCCTCGTAAGACCATGCGAAAACATCTCTGAATTCTTTGAAAAGCTCAGTATAGACTTGAATCTCATCGGGAGAACAAGTCACACCCACATGAATATTCTCAACGATCCCCGGTTTAACGGAGATGTTGATTGGAACAGTTTGAGTAATGTTACCTAGGTTACCTTCCGAAAAAACCTCGTGCGTCAAGATGGGCGTTTGAAGAGGAGGGTAAGGAACCTGAGTAGCATAACGCTCCAGAAAATCAGTCATTTCCCCCAAGCTAGGCATAAACGAGGAGCGATGATGTCCATCGCCCCAAGGTAGCTCCTCAAGAGACATAGTTTCAATGATAGCATCATCTGAAGAAAAAGTCTCTCTGAGAGGATCAGGTGAATGATCCTGACCAAGCCAGGGGGATTGGGAGTAGACGTCGAGAGCCATGCTCAAAGGAGCATGCTGAGGAGGTGGAGGATCTGATGCTGCAACAATCTCACAGTAGCTGATCTCTACTGGTGTTAAAGGCATGGATTCTCCAAACTCATATACCTGCTCAGGCGTAGGAATAAGCCAGGGGTCATCAGACATGGACAACATGTTGACTTGAGCGGTATGCGGTGGCGGTGCGGGAAAGATACCCATGAGGACTGGGTCTTTGAAGAGACCAAGTCCTATACTGTCTGGGGGATTCGGAATTTGATCCACGTATGGCACGTTGTTCTCAGAGTTAGAGGTGAAAAATGACAACTGATCCACCGTGAAAATCTTGCCCTCATGAGGGAACTTAATGAATTGAAAGACGATAGACGGCACACAGAGCATGGCATGGGTCCACCTGCGGCCAAGAAGTATATTGTAGTTGAGTTTAGCGTCAACCACTTATACTTCTAAGTTGAGAGTTTTTCCCTGTAATGTGATCGCTAGACTCTCGAGAACGCCCAGGGGTTTAGATTCCCGACCATCAAATGCCTCAAGGGCATTGGGAGATGACGACAAGGCTGGAGAGCCGATGGCCTTCCAGCAAGTGGAGGACATAACGCAGGTAGATGCACCCTCATCTACGACGGCCCTATGAATGTTCAGACCGTTAATCCTGACTTGAATAACCAGAGCGATTTGATGTGGAAGCCGGGGAGTGAAATTCTCCAAATCGAAGGTGAGAAGGCTCGAGTTGGCGGGATCGATGCCACCGATGGAAAACAATAAAGCCTTCCGTTGTGAAGGAAAACTTTGAAGAACCTCAAGTGCAGACATAGCACATGGCGCCTGTGCCAGATCCTCAACAATACTGTAATGTTGAGCGGCACGAGCGTTTGGATTATAAGAAGATCTTCGAAGAACACCCTTAGGAGGTGGCTTCACAACGGGTTCGAGAGCAGGCTTCTCGATTTCCAATGGACCAGAGACAGGTGGGGGAGGCGGCCCATCCACAACTGCCTTCCCGGGTGCCTGCCGCGATTCGTTGTAATCCTTCGACCGGGTAGCGACAGAGATAGGTGCAACACTCTTCACCATGAAAACCTGAGACCCAAACGGTGTAGATGGTGACGCCTGTTCAACCATCTGGGTCTGCTGAGATGGAAATGGCTCTTTTAAAATAGTCGGAGTCCCTTTAGGGCCTTTAATAAGTTGACTAACCTCGGATCGTCGTGGACAATCTTTAGTATAATGGTCCCCTTCACAGATGAGGCAAGGGAACTTCGGTTTACGCTGGGAGCCATCCTCAGTACGAGATTTAGATTCTGGTTTCGGGGCATCAGATTTAGATTTGCCTTTGCCCTTCTTTTTCCCCTTGGAAGATTTATCCGCAGGATTGGCCTGAACGGCATTCACCTCCGCGGTTTTACCAGAATCGGGTGAGGCGGGATTAGCAGAGGTATTGTTGGAAGAATTAGCCTTTTGCTTCCCATTCGAAGATTTCTTTGAATTTTGAGAGACAGAACCAATGACACCATCCACCGCAGGGGTAGGTGGAGCCTTAGTGGTTTCGGGCCGTGGAGCATCAGTCAAGATGTCATAAAGCATGCCAGACTGAGAATAGACAAGATCCAGGTACTGGGCACGCGTGATAGCTTGTTCCTCTGTCACGCACGCTCCCATCATGATATCCTGAGTGATTTTATTCACAAAGGAGGTGGTGAACCAGTGAGTCAGTATCTGATCAGGTATGTGAAACTTGATCAGTCTACGACGGCGCCGCCACTCATGAATGTGATCTGAGATGTGAGTGGCTTTATCCTACTTCAGAGAAGTCAGAAGGTGCGTCCTGGCCTCATAACGAACCGGTAACTGGAAATGCATGAGGAAATCCATGGCTAAAGAATTGAAATCTTGGAAAATGCCACGGGGTAATTCTATGTACCACTTAGCAGAAGCTCCAGTTAAAGTATGCTGGAAGAGACGCAAACGGATCGAATCGTCGACCCAAGAGTTAGACGAACACCAAAGGTGATACGTCATCACATGCGCCTGGGGGTCCTCTCTAGCTTTTCCCTCGAACTTGGGACAATCACCTGGTATCTTGGTGGGAACCGGAGTGTTTGGTCAATTTAGTGTGTCCTAAATTGCTGCATTTAATTTGTCAATCCGGGAATCGTAAGCTGATGAAGTGCGGCGCACTATATGTGCAAGATAACCTATTTCTTAACTTTTGTCGTTTTTGGTTTTTCTAAGGTGAAATAGAAATTCTAAAATGAAAAGAAAGTTTGGTTATATTTGTTCAAGGAAGTGATATCCCCTATAATGATTTACCAACTTGAAACTTTAAAAGCAAATTGAAAATTACAATGACAAGACTTGAAAGAAAGTAAAAGTGTACTGCTGAAATGAAAAGGTGCTGCTAATATAATGAATCAAAACAGGAAACTAGTGAACATGAAAACCAAACTATTCTTGCTGCCAACTAAACACAAAAGAAACTACGCTTATGGAAATTCAAAATTGCAATAAAATAAATCTAAATCAGATTACATCAATTCATTTTCTGACCCTTCATCATTAGACCAACTATGACTTTCGGAAGTAATCATAAACAACTTGTGTAACTGATATTTAATTTGCAGAAAGTAAACTAATACTAAACCATACACTCATGATTCAATCCCTCGCCATCAGTCCAGCTGTGGCTTTCGGAGGCAACTGAAGATTTCATACATGATTTAATATATCTAAATTTGCAGAAAAGAAACTAATACTAAACTACACATTTCATCATGCAGTCCCTCACCATCAGTCCAGCTGTGGCTTTCGGAGGCAACTGAAGACGCTATGAGCAGCTTAATATATCTAAATTTAACTACCGAATCAGATAAGCAAAACTGAAATGTACAAAGCAAGACTGAAGTTAAACAAAAGCTATGAAAAGCAAACTAGCAGCAGAACAATGTTAGTTTCATGTCACTAGTCAAAATGCTATAAAAATGCCCGGGCTGTCTACCTAAAACCTGCACAAGAAAACTGATCAGTGATTAACAATCATAAAACATGTAAGACAGAAATGAAATGGAAATTATGGAAATGTATAAACAGAAATGAAACAACTACAAAGTATGAACATATGGATTGATTATGATACAATGACTTTTAAAAGAAATGAAATGAGAAATGTACACTAATACACAAAACCTTAGCTGAGCAGGGGCCCTCTACACAGCTTTGGTAACGATCCTCAAACACGAATTAAGTTGAAAAACAGAGTCTTATCATATTAACAAGCAGTTCATTACAGAATGGTAGTGTTACGGCTCAAGGGCAGCGTAATCACTACAAAGCAAACTAACAGATAACAGAGTTTATTCACGAACATCAACTATCAACTAACAACTCACAACTAACTTTATGTGCGTATGCAAACGCTCTATATATAACAATAAACTGTAACTGTCTCCTAAAGTTCGTGATGGCAGAGAGCACGTAGACCACTACGTCCACGGATATAGGAGTATGGCCGTGTTGGAAAGTGAATCTACGGAAGGTGGATGCTTGAATTCAACTCCAGAGCTCTGCACATATGTCGATTTAACCTCCGCAAGCTTAGAAACGGCCGTATGGATGTTTATGTGCCACGAAACAGAGTCCGGCCGACATGAAACTCCATAGTTGACCTCCACGTGGACGCCTTTGACCGCGGCTTCTTTGGACGAGTTTTCTTGAACCAATAGGACACGAACCATGTCCACGTCATTCCTAGCCTGCCCATGTGGCTCGTTTCCCTTGTAGACACCTGTAGCATATAGTTCCAAAAAATAGCTGCGGAAAGTTGCAGCAGCTGCGGAAAGTGGCAAGTTTCCGCAGCTGTATGAACAAAATCTAGATCAAATAGAAAACACAAAAACATAATTAAAAACCATGTTAGATACCCTTTTGCACATGATATTGACAATTTGGGAGGTTTAGGTGAGTGAAAAAGGTATGGAAAAGTGTATGGAAAAGATGCAATTTCGGGACTCGACATACCCCCACTGTGAAGGTGTTGCATGTCCTCATGCAACCAAAATTTTGATACTCTTTGTTCAGTTCATGTGCCTTGATACTTCAGCCAGCACATCCAACCCCCTTCTCTTCTTCTTTGGTACCGCCATCATTCTGGGTTTCTTCATTAAGCACCTAAATTTGATATTCACAAGTGCTCTGCTCAATTTCTGGAATTTCCTTTTTAATTTCTTATTCTTCTTTTGCCAAATTCCCAAATGTAACATAGTATTATCATGGATGATCTTGTCCAGTTTGCCTTGTTCTTTCAGTGTTTCATTTTCATTTTTGATATGCCGATTTAAAAGCTCCAGCTCAAAAATTTCTTGTTTTAATGACTGGACTAAATCATCCTGCAATGTATGAGGCTGAATGGAAGAGGTACTTGGACCTGTGGCTGCCTTTTCCAAGGATTCTATATAGTCATATACCTCCTGCTGCTTGGGGTCTACTTCCGGTGTCATTTTCATTGGGCTGTCCCCAAAATGCTGTAAAGGAGAATTATGCTCAAAATCTGGTCGAGGAGGGCTTACATCAATATTTTGCTGAGAATAAGATGGAGTATGCTCATTGTCTGATTGGGAATGAAAGGAATCAGGTTCACTAACTGACTGAAATGGACTATGGTCAGCTGGAGACTGTTCAGATGTCTCCTCACCCAAATCAATGAAATGAGGACCCTTAATTTGTGTTTTTCTCAATTTTCCCTTAAGCCTGCTGCTTCTCCTCACATGCTGTGGTACACTACCCTTTATTTCTTGTTTTCCTGTCTCTGCCTTCTTGGATATAGATGACCGTTTTTGAAGAAAAACTAATCTTTCAGATAGTATTTGGTGATCTTCTTCTTCAGAAGAAGGAGTTTTATGGACAGCCTCAATAATTTCTTTCCCTTTTGGTATTATTGGCTTCTTAGCTTTGATTTCCTTCTTCTTCCTTTTTACCAATCTCTCTTCCCTATCAGTTTTTTTTATAGAAGTAGTAGGAGTATTTTGGATATCCTCAATTATTCTTTTCCTTCTACTTCTTTTTGCTGTGCTAGCTGCGGGAATTTCCTGTGTAGGAGCAATTTGGGTTTCAACATTCATTCTCTTTCTTCTACTCCTTCTAATTGAACTACCTTCAGGAATTTCCCGAGGTTCTTCAAAGAAGTTTCTAACTAGGAATTGTTCCCATGTATCTTTTCTTTCCTTTAGCTCCTTTTCAATCAGAATTTTTATAAGGCCGTGGTGATAAAGATGAGGCTCTACATCTCCCAAGTGTTTTTGAATAGTCACAACCATTTTCTTTAAGCTATTGAATAGAAAATAAGGGAGATTGAGAGTTTGGTTTTCAAGAAAATTCATCAATAGCCTAGTATGGTACATGTACATAGACCCAAAACGGCCTTCACATGTAATAAATTTCTGAACAATTAGTAGTAAAGTGGCCCATTCTTCTTTTATTGCATGCACAGGAATTCCTCTTTTGAAAACAGTGATATCCATACCTTGATTTCGTAGGATTGTTCTCCATGCCTCATCACTGATACTTTTATTTTTGAACCAACGTTCTCCTTCCTGAAGAAGCTCTGTGGCTGTTGCTATTGATGCTTCATTGACCAAAAACTTGAGGTCTCCAAATTCTTCTTCCGAGCCATCAAATGATCTTGCAAACGCTTTTGTAACGTCTCTGTGGTAACCCCTGAATTTCTGAATAAAACACAGCCATTTAGCTTTCCTCAACATCTCTTTTGCTTGCGGATATCCCTCTATAAACTTCGGTCCTTCCGGCTCTGCCCTTAATAATTTTCCCATTTCACTTCTCTGTGCTTCACAAGTTTGCCTCTGTGAGGGTTTAAGTGGAAATGGAACGATGGAATACACAGGATCGAGCACAATACTGTGGGGATGTTATCATAAAATGGAAATGAGCACCATAAACGGAATGGAGTAAGACTGTGGGTAGATATACGGGAGTGAGAATGAGCAAAAGGAACGAAATGGAGTGAAACAGGGAGTGAGAATGAGTAAAGTGGGGTTTTGTAAACACGACAGAGACACGACAAAGAGGTTAACAAAGTATAATACATTCGGCCGCGTTTTGAATTTTGGTGGCTGTGTAATAAATATAAACACGTTTCAATCAACGGTTATGAAGTTATGCGGCTTGTAAGAGTCCTTTGTCAACTCAAATACGTATCATTATCTCCGGTGGGATATTAGAACATGAGTGAGAATCAGAATTTCAATGATGAAACCGTTTATGAATAAATGCAAGAGGATAACATGGAGATCGTGGAAGGTTACGGGACTGTCAATATAATCATTGCGCGTTATGGGTAGAGCTCATAGTTTAAAATTATATAAAATGTGTTTTTCAATACTATTTGAAATAAACTTTATTCATACCTTTGGAATCCTTGCTTTTGCCCTTGGTCTTCAACTGATTGATCTTCATTAGTGTCTTGAATGTTCCATTGATCCTCTCTCCTGCATTTTATTTCATAATTATAGAAATAACAACCGACTGTACATTCTCTTTGAAAACAGAGTAGTAGCTGCGGAATCTGCTTCTGGCTGCGGAAACTGGAGTCAGCTGCGGAAACAGATGTCAGCTGCGGAAACTGACACAGCTATTACTTGGTTGAATAGAAATGAACAAATGATAGATGACCAGGTGGAAATGGTCATAAAAAAGATTTTTATTGATGGAATGGATGAAATGAAGTGGAGTGAAGTGAAATGAAATGAAATGAAATGAAATGAAATGAAATGAAATGAAGTGGAATGAAATGGAGTGGGTGGTGAAATGAAATGAAATGAAAGACAATTTTTTTTGGAAAATATAGAGTGTCAGGTGTCCCTGATTTTCACCCCATATTTTCTGTATAAGACTGCCAATCAATGATTGGTTTTCAGGCTTATACCATTTTTTCTCTCTCTTTTTTTTTTTTTTTTTTTTTAACTTGAAAAACAAAAGCTAGGCTGGTGGAGAAGAAGAATTCTTCTGTACCAGCCTGATTGCAGAACTTTCTTGAAACAACTTGACAAAATCCTCTTTAGAGAGTGGCTTATGATAAACTTTCAATCTATGGCCATTCACAATAAAAGGAGTTTGAAACTCATCAATGGTCTTGATTCTTACAGCTCCATTGCTAAAGATCTTGTCAATCTCATATGGCCCAAGCCAATGAGTCTGAAATTTCCCTTGAAAATCTTTAAACTTGGAGTCAAATAACAATGCCCAATCTCCTTCCTGAAACTTCTTCTCTTTGATATATTTGTCATGCCATTTAGTTCTTTGATATTGAACTAGATCAGTTCTTAGAATTGCTTCTTGTCTGATCTCATCTAGCTCATTCAACTGCTCCATTCTATGCTTTTTGGCTTCTGATAAGTCCATCCCCAACTGAACTGCTATCTTGAAGGTCTTGACTTGGAACTCAATGGGGAGCAAGACTTCTTTCCCATAAACAAGTTCATAGGGAGAATGCCCTGTTGTATTCCTCCATGTAGTTCTGTAGGCCCACAAGGCTTCTGGAAGCCTTTCTGCCCAATCTCTTCTATGTAGATGAACAGTTTTGGTGATGATACTCTCAAGAACTTTGTTTGTGGACTCCACTTGACCATTTGCTTGTGGATGGTAAGGAGTAGATCTTCTGTGCTTGATTTTGTATTCTTCCATCAACTTCTCCACCAAATTTGATGTGAATTGGCTCCCCTGATCTGTCACAATTTCTCTTGGAACACCAAAGCGAGTAAAAATATCCTCATAAAGAAAATGAACAACTAAATTTTCAGTAGCAGATACTAATGCTTTGGCTTCTACCCATTTAGTAACATAATCAGTATAAACCAATATATACTTCTTTTGCTTAGATGGTGGATTAATAGGTCCAATGAAATCTAAAGCCCATTTTTCAAAGGGTTCAATGAGTACCCGTGTTTGCAATGGCATTTCATTTGAAAGGGTAGGTTTCCCTACTCTTTGGCAGCTGTCACACCTTTTGACATATTGTTTTGCATCTTTGAAGAGGGAAGGCCAATAATATCCTAAAGAGAAGATTTTATAGGCCGTCCTTTTGTCTGTAAAGTGTCCGCCGCATGGTTCATCATGACATGCCTTAAGAATATCAGGCATTTCATCTTCCCCGACACATCTTCTGATCACAAGATCTGGCCCTGTTTTAAACAATTCGTTAGAAATCCATGAATATTTTGAACTCTCCTGAATAATTTTTCGTTTTTCACTTGGAAATAAATGTGAAGGTAGTTTCCCTGTAACCAAATAGTTAGCAATATCTGCATACCAAGGGGTCTTAATAGTTACTGCAAACAAATATTCATCAGGAAACTTATCTTCTACAGGAGAATCTTCTTTAGTATTTTGAATTCTAGACAAGAAATCAGCTACTGTATTCTGTTTTCCTGGTCTATCTAACACAGTAATATTGAATTCTTGCAAAATTAAAAGCCATCTTGTCACTCTGCCATTAGTAACAGGTTTGTTCATTAAATATCTAATTGCAGAATGGTCAGTATGAATAAAAGTTTCATAGCCTATTATGTAATGTCTTAACTTATTAATTGCATGAACAACAGCTAAGAATTCTTTTTTAGTCACAGTATAGTTCAACTCTGTGGGAGTCAAATTTTTACCGGTGTAATAAATGGCATAAGGAATTAAATCTTTTTGACCCAACACAGCTCCAAGAGCTGTATCTGAAGCATCCGTAGAAATATGAAAAGGGAGTTTCCAATTTGGTCCTCTCAAGATAGGTGCTTCAGATATTCTTGTTTTCAAAGTTTCAAAAGCCGATTGACAATCAGGATCCCATTTAAATTCACAGTCTTTTGTAAGCAACTTGAAGAGTGGAGATGCTATTTTAGTGAAGTTTTCTATAAATCTTCTATAATAACCAATAAATCCTAGAAAACTTCTAACATCTCTTTGACAATTTGGAATAGGCAACTTGGAGATGACTTCAACTTTCGATCTATCAACCTTAATCCCATCTCCCTAAATATGATGTCCTAAAACAATCCCTTCAGTAAACATCATAAAGCATTTTTCATGGCTTAATGAAAGGTTTGTTTCTTTACATCTTATAAGAAAATTTTCCAAATTTTCTAATGCCTCTTCAAATGAATTACCATAAATTGTAAAATCATCCATATAAACCTCTACACAATCATGGATTAGATCAGAAAAAATTCCTAGTACTGCTCTTTGGAATGTTGCTGGTGCATTACATAACCCAAAAGGAAGCACTCGGTAGGCAAAAGTTCCCCATGGAAAAGTAAATGTGGTCTTATCTTGGTCTTCAGGTGCTACCTGAATTTGATTATAGCCACTAAAACCATCCAAAAATGAAAAGTAATTTTTACCTGCTAATGTATCTAATACCTGATCAATAAAAGGCAAAGGAAAGTGATCCTTCAAAGTTGCTTTGTTCAACTCCCTGTAATCAATGCATACTCTCCATTTACCATTCTTTTAGGTACTATAACCAAAGGAGAAACCCATCGGCTATCTGAAATTGGATAAATGAAGTTTACATTGAGAAGTTTTTGGAGCTCTTCTTTCACTATCTTCCTAAGATTTGGATTCATCCTTCTTTGAGGTTGTCTGATTGGTCTACTGTTTTCCTCAATATAGATATGATGGATGCAAGTCTTAGGATCAATACCCTTCATGTCAATATACTCCCATGCAAATGCAGTAGAATGTTTTTGCAAGATTCTGGTTAGTTCTTCTTGTTGTGACTTCTCCAGATGTTTGTTGATATTCAATGTCTTTTTTGGAAAAATCTCAATAGCAGAATTACCAAACTCTTCCATAGAGTAAAGAGACATTTGTCTTGATGATAAATATTCTATGTCAGATTCCAACTGAAATTGTGTGGGGTCATATTCTCAAGTTATCTCAAAATTTTCTAATGTGTTCAGAATTTGACTATCCTCACTAATTTCAGAAATGGTAAAGACAGGTTGTATAGTGTTCTCATCATCGACCCATTCATTGTCTCCTATTTCTGTAATTGCTCTTGCTGGAGGATACAAACTGAATTTCTTTGTCGAATTACCATTTGAAATGTACATGTCTCCAGATCTACAACTAATAAAAGCATCAGCTGTGGCCAGCCAAGGTCTTCCTAAGATAATTGGATGTCCTCCTAGATTACTTTTTGGAGTCAAAATCATAAAGTCTACTGGATATTCCCAAGAATCTAAGGAGACTGAAATATCTTCTAATACACCATCTGGTTTAATAACCGATCGATCTGCAAGTTGCAATAAAGTAGGTGTAAAAAGAAGGTTAGGAAGTTTTAACTGCTCCATAGTCTGTCTACTCATAATGTTGATAGCAGCCCCTAAGTCAATCAATGTGTTTGGAATTTCTATCCCATTTATATGTGTCTTGACAATTGGACTTCCTGGATCTACATACTTCTGCATGGTAATTTTTCCCATCATAATGTCTGCAATTTTTCCTACCAGGTGGATTCTTCTTGTGTCCTTTAGCTTCCTTCCCGGTCTTTTGAAACTCAACTCCTTTATGGTTTTTGCTAGAATAGGAATTTCTCGAATGGCTTGTAGCAATGGAATCTTGATACAAACATTCTTCAATTCATCTAGAAAGTCATAGTTAGGCAACAAGATTTGTTTTTCCACCCCTTATCAATTTGTAGTCTTTCCGGAAAAGGAGGTGTAGATGAAGATACAGGTTGCTCAACTATAGGAGTTGAGGATGTTAGCTTTTCTTTTTCTTTTTGAATTTTTGAATTTTGAAGAGATTCTTCCTCATAACCCTTATTGACTTGAAGAGAGTCCTCTTCAGAGGTATCTTGCTCTTGAATGTCTATAGAAGGTTTTTCTAAAATTCTACCAGATCTAAGTTGTACATCGTTGAGAGGAACAATCATATAGGTAGGAAATTGTTGTCCTTCTACCATATAAGTAGTTTGAGGATTCTTATTGTTAGGATTTGGCAATGGCTGAGCTGGAAGTTGATTTGTCTTCCGTTGGTATGGGAGCATGAGTTGAGGATTTGTATTTTGTTGAGAAGGTTGTTGTTGTGGAAATGGCAATGAAAGTTGTGGATTTTGGCTTGGAAGTTGTGGAGCTTGTTGATTTTGAAAAGATGGAGGATATTGATAAAATTGAGCAAATCTCCCATAAGGATTTTGCATCCCTTGTACCCATGGCTGATATGAATTTTGATGTTGGGGCCAAGGTTGTTGCCAAGGAGTCAAATTTGGTGGGGTTTGAAGATTCATAGGGTTATTAAACCCTTGAGATTGTTGTCCCTGCCAAGGTCTCCTTGCGACAAAACAGAGAGATTCTATTGAATTTGGATCTTCCTGAAAAACAGCTTTGAGTCCAGGGATTGAAGGAAAATCCTTGATCTCATGATTTTCTGAGCAAATCATACATGTTTCTACAACTTTTGCATCCAAGGGACATTCCCTTAAAGCATGTTTCTTTCTACATTTCGGACAAAAGATGGCTAAGGCATCTGTTTCTGCTTTCTGCTTGTTTTGGATTTTAAGGGTGTCTAGTTGTTCACTAAGGCTCCCTAAGATATCAGTTTTGAACTCATAAAGCATATTACCAATCTCTGCCCTACTTACCGATCCAGTTGCAGATTTGTTAGCCCTAATAAGAGAAGAATCCCTAGGCCCTTTTCCAGTTTTAGATTTTCCTCTTGAGAGATGGATACATAGTTCTGTTATATCATGAAATGGAAGTTGAGAAATTTCTCCTTTCCCCATCATGTTTAAAATGTCTATCCATTCATCTCTAATGGCTTTTAATAGGAGGGCTTTCAAGGTTTCATTATCTAAGTTGCTCATCTTTGCTCTTTTCAAGTTATATTGAAATCTTTCAATTAAGTCTTCCAAATTTTCATCTTCTTTTTGCATCATTTTGAATACCTCATCCTTGTGATTGGTGGGCATACAATAGTCCAAGTATCTATCCAAAAATGTTTGTTTCATATCATTCCAAGTCCTGATAGATTGAGTGGCTAATCCCATGAACCATTTCAAAGCAGATCCCTTCAATGTTGAAGGAAACAGTTTGAGTTTTTGAGAATCTTCCATATAGTCATAAGTTCGGCACACTACTTCAAACTCAAACAGAAATGTTTCATGATCCTCACTTCGCAATCCATAAAATTTAGGGAGAACAGATGGTGAGATATTTTTCATTGTTGCATGAGTTTCCTCATCAACTATAGGGAATCCAAGCAAATTATCCCTATTTCTACCATCATTTCCTTCACCATTGTTATCTCCATTATCTCCTCCTCTTCTACCTCCACCTCTATTTATTACTTCCTCTGCCATGATAGTTTCTTTAGAGTCCTTATAGTCCTCTAGTTCTTCTACCAAGGAAGGATGAGAGAAAGTCTCTTTGTTTTCTAAGTGGGTTTTAGTAGGTGGTATAGGAGAATCCTCTAATTCAGCTGTTCCTTGACTTCCAAAAAATCTTAAGGCTAGGGGTAGATGGTGGTGAATCTGGTCTATGCCTTGAAGAAGATGGAGTTGTGAAAATCAAACTCTTGGCTTTAGCTATAAACCTTCCCCTAGAATCTCTTGCTCTATGCATGTCATTTTTTTATTTTTATTTTAAAAAAAGTTGGGCTAATAATTCTCTTTCTGATCTTCTAGATCACACTAGGTGCAAGAAGAGAGCATACTTAAGAAATTACTAAACCAATAACTCTCTTTTCTGATCCTCCAGATCACACTAGGTGCAAGAGGAGAGCATACTTCAAGAAGTTATCAAGTTTTCCCTTCCTTTATGATTTTATGTTTTTTTTTTTTAAGAAATTGGCTACCTAGTTACACTTCCCCGGCAACGGCGCCAAAATGTTTGGTCAATTTAGTGTGTCCTAAATTGCTGCATTTAATTTTCAATCCGGAATCGTAAGCTGATGAAGTGCGGCGCACTATATGTGCAAGATAACCTCTTTCTTAACTTTTTGTCGTTTTTGGTCTTTCTAAGGTGAAATGGAAATTCTAAAATGAAAAACAAGTTTGGTTATATTTGTTCAAGGAAGTAATATCCCCTATAATGATTTACCAATCTTGAAACTTTAAAAGCAAATTGGAATTACAATGACAACATCTCTGAAAGAAAGTAAAAGTGTACCTATTGAAATGAAAAGGTGTCAGCTAATCTAATGAATCAAAACAGTAAACTAGTGAAATCGAAAATACCCAAACTATTCTACGTCAACCAAGATCTAAAGAAACTACGCTTAAGGAAATTCAAAATTGCAACAAAATAAATCTAAATCGCATTACATCAATTCATTTTCTCGACCCTTCATCATTAGACCAAATTTATGATTTTCTGGAAGTAATCATAAACAACTTGTGTAACCTATATTTAGGTTGGTAGTAACTAATATCAAACCATACATTCATGATTCAATCCCTCACCCTCAGTCCAGCTGTGGCTTTCGGAGGCAACTGAAGATGTCATGCACGATTTAATATATCTAAATTTACAGAAAGGAAACTAATACTAAACTACAAATTTCATAATACAATCCCTCACCATCAGTCCAGCTGTGGCTTTCGGAGGTAACTGAAGATGCTATGAGCAGCTTAATATATCTAATTTTAACTACTGAATCAGATAAGCAAAACTGAAATGTACAAAGCAAAACCGAAGTTAAACAAAAGCTGTGAAAAGAAAACTAGCAGCAGAATAATGTTAGTTTCATATCATTAGCCAAAATACTATGAAAATGCCTGGGCTGTCTACCTAAAACCCGCACAAGAAAACTGATCAGTGATTAACAATCATAAAAACATGAAAGACATGAATGTGATGGAAATTATGGAAATGTATAAACAGAAATGAAACAACTACAAAATATGAACATGTAATGGATTATGATACAATGACTTTTTAAAGAAATGAAATGAGAAATGTACACTACTACACAAAAACCCATTGTGCTAGGCCCTCATACAAATTTTGTAACGATCCTCAAACACGAATTAAGTTGAAAAACAGAGTCTTCTCATATTAACAAGCAGTTCATTACAGAATGGTAGTGTTACGGCTCAAGGGCAGCGTAATCACTACAAAGAAAACTAACAGATAACAGGGTTTATTCACGAACATCAACTATCAACTAACAACTCACAACTTAACAACTAACTTTATGTGCGTATGCAAACGCTCTATATATAACAATAAACTGTAACTGTCTCCTAAAGTTCGTGATGGCAGAGAGCACGTAGACCACTACGTCCACGGATATAGGAGTATGGCCGTGTTGGAAAGTGAATCTACGGAAGGTGGATGCTTGAATTCAACTCCAGAGCTCTGCACAGATGTCGATTTTACCTCCGCAAGCTTAGAAACGGCCGTATGGATGTTTATTTGCCACGAAACAGAGTCCGGCCGACATGAAACTCCATAGTTGACTTCCACGTGGACGGCTTTGACCGCGGCTTCTTTGGACGAGTTTGCTTGAACCGGTAGGACACGAACCATGTCCACGTCATTCCTAGCCTGCCCATGTGGCTCGTTTCCCTTGTAGACACCTGTAGCATATAGTTCCACAAAATAGCTGCGGAAAGTTCCAGCAGCTGCGGAAAGTGGCAAGTTTCCGCAGCTGTATGAACAAAATCTAGATCAAATAGAAAACACAAAAACATAATTAAAAACCATGTTAGATACCCTTTTGCACATGATATTGACAATTTTGGAGGTTTAGGTGAGTGAAAAAGGTATGGAAAAGTGTATGGAAAAGATGCAAATTCGGGACTCAACACGGAGGCCAATATGGATTATGTAAAATCGGATCATTGGTCAATTTTGAAACATCTGGCAGCTCCAAGGTAGCCAGGAACGGCAATGGTGGATTAACCGTCATGCCAGGCCCAAGATGAGGTCCGGTACCCATACTCCACGATGGTTGTGAATATCCTTGCCCCCACGGGTTCTGTCCCGCAGGATTCTGACCATAGGGGGCATAGGTCGTATAACCAGACTGATTTGGATGCTGGTAACCATAGTGTGGGGCTTGATAACCAGGATACGGACCCTGATTAGGCGTCGGCCCCGTATAAGCAGCGTTCGGATTTGGCTGCTGAGTGTAGGTAAAACTGGGTGGAGGAGGATAATACTGAGATCCTCTGGGGTGGTTATAGTTCGGTTTAGACTGACCATGAGGATAATAACCGCCCTGAGGATGAGTAGGCTGCTGAAAAGTGGAACCTTGCGGAGCCTGATATGTAGGGCGCAGCTGTTGATTTGGCTGCGGCATTGAATGAGTCGGCTGCTGAGCAGGGTGAATGGAATGAGCGGGCTTCCCTGAATGAACAGGTTGACCCGACTGAGAGGGCTGACCTGAATGACCAGGTTGACCCGGATAGACAGGCGACGCCGGTTGCGCAGGTTGACCTGGCTGTAAGTGAGCCCCAGGTTGTACCGGATGGGCCGGTTGGCCTGGAGGCGGGACACCGGGTTGTACCGGATGAACCGGTTGGCCCGGTGGTGGAACAGGACCAGGTGCTTGCTGGAAATCGATTTGACCTGAAGCAGAACCATAGGATGGTCCTGGTTGATATGCAACGTTAGAAACAACAGGATACTGTGGTTGCATCGGTAAAGAAGGCTGGATTTGCCCCCCAGGACCATAGACCGGTCCCGGTTGGTACCCCGGCTGAGGCTGGACAGGCTGACCGGAAGGGCTGTAATACTGTCCTTGCGGACTGTACGATGGCCCTTGCTGGCCCGCAGGGTAGCCCTGGATGGGCTGCCCCTGTGGGTCATAAGGATAACCAGGTTGGCCCGCAGGTTGGCCTTGGAAAGGTTGTCCTTGCGGGTTATGAGCCTGGTGATGGGGTAAACCTTGAGCGTAGAGGAAAGCCTCAGGAGTGGGTAGACGCAAAATCTCCCCGTGCTCGTCATACTGACCTGGAAAAGCATACACGGGAGTACCATCCTGTGCATAGTGTGAAAAATAAGATCGGTAGGGATCTTGGGAGGACGGTCCAACCTCGGCGTTCGGCTGTTGCAAAGACAACCGATACTCCTCCGGAGAGATGTTCTTTGGTATAGCAGTGGCTAGATAAACATCTTCAGGAGTTGGCCCAGCCCTAGTAGCAGATGCTGAGACAACAGGAGAAGAGGCGGCCACACAGACAGTGGGCCGGACGGGAACAGAAGTGACGGGCGTCTGAGGAGACACCCCGGGTGTAGTAGCAGCTAGCCTCGAAGCAGGAGATGATATTCCCATAGAGGCTGCAGCTGAAATGATCTGACCCAGAGATCTGTATCCCTATGGTAAAGAAGGACTGGCTGTTGACATGGCAACCAGGTCAAAGTTGTCTCCCTCAAACAATCTTCGCGGGAAGAGCTGATAGTCTTCACCAGACGTTGGAATTTCCTCACCAGAATCACTCATGGTCGATCATGCCGTTAAATATCGCAAGAGACGGCGAGGACTAGGAGGAAATACAACAGCAACAAAAGGCGAACCCGATGTAAGAGAAAGGAAATCAGCTCCTAATCTCAATTCAGACACAGGGTCCGAAAAGGGCCAATTGAACTCAACTGGTCCTCCAAAGGGTTGCTCAGCGAGAACCGGTCCCCCGTCAGGAAACTCGGAAACAACAGGTTGCTGGGGTTCAGCAGAGGATTGGGAAGCCTCTGAAGAATCGTCCGTGTAAGGACTACCAGTAGACGAAACCGAAGGTTCCGCCACTGTGGCAGAAGACCAGAGAAAACGAAGCAAACACACACACGGGCTGAAAACGAGTTAAGACACACGATCAAACAGTCAACAAGCAATATCTAAGCGGGCGTGTAATCGTGGGTGATTAATTTTTACCACATTGAAAAGTAAGAAACTTCACCGTTTCATGTTTTAAGAGTCGAGAAACGATAAAAGATGACTCTATCTCTTTCAGATTTGACACAAGCGTGAAAGGACAAGCACTTGACGGTATTTTCAAGTTTAGGGAGTCAGAAAAGACCAAATGACTGCTCAGGAAATACTAGGCACAAAGGGTGTACCAAATATCCGTGAACTGCAATATACACCTTGGTTTCAATAATGAAACAGAAATCGACCAAGGACTTTCCGTACGTGCAGGTATTCTCCCCGAATGTTGTGTTTGGTGTATCACGGGTATAGGGCGGCAGACTCGGCTTCCTGTGGATAAAGGATTGAAAACCTAGAGGGGTCTCCCTTTATATACGCGACGGTACGGGGAGCACAAGTCCGTACTAGCGCTGTCTAAAGCCAAAAGGCGAGCGACAGCTGCTAGGTTTAAAGACGCCGGAACACGTCTCTAGCCTAGACCTCTAAAAATGTTTCGTTAGATTTCAATGCTGCCTTAGGTTAATTGAATAAATTTTAAAGTTGATCTTCAATTAGGTTTCAATTTTCAGGCCCTATCGTATGTAATGTCTTAAAAGACTCTTAAATGCAAAGCTACATGCCACAGTCCAACATTTCGTTCGATGAAAACTAGCTATGGAAGAGTTGAGAGCTTTTACACAAACGAAATGATCGGAAGACAAAAAATGAGATCTCTAATGCAACTAATGAAATTGAAAACTTTTCATTCAAATCACTAATCACTAGCAAAATCGAAAAGATTACAATTTGCACTAATTAACCAAAAGCAAAAGAGATTTTTTTTTTGTAATTTTCAATGTTTGATAGCTAAAATGAACTAAACAAATGGAACAACTTGAGAAACGATATTGAGAGAGAAAAACAAGCAAATTTCACTCAATGACACAAGCAATCAGATCCCAAATCGACTAAAGTCTCTCAAAACCAAGCAAAAGACTCAACGACTCCAATGGACCGTGTGATCTAGGCCCAAAGCAAGACCAAACGAAATTTGAATGAAAAACGAAAAATCACCCAAAAATCGCAACAAAACAGTGAACAACTACTAAGAGGACGCGGAGGAGCAATCAGAAAGTCGAATGGACAAACGAAACACCAAAACTCCCAAGGAGGGCTCGATACACTAAGCCACTAGATGCCCTAGGGCTTAAAACGTGAAATCGATAGATAAAAGCAAACAACCAAAGGACAGAGGTGAATTCCCAGTCAAACAGGACTCCAACACACTCAGGTAGTTGGAAAATCAAGAAGAAAAGCACTGACCAGATCCAAAGAGCTCAAAACTAAGCAAACTCAAAAACCCTACAGGAGTGGCGCGACTGTAAGGCTGTAACTGGCGCCAGAAAGAAATTGGCGCGGGCTAAACGAAAGCAACATGCGCCAATTGGCGCGACTGTCGGGCTAAAAAGCGCGTCAGTCGAGTTTCTCATTCAAAATTAAAAAAGAACTACTCCAGAAGCAGATCAATGTAAACTAAGCAAACCAAGAAGCAAAAAACAGCAAAAGAACCCAACCCAGAAGGCTAACCAAGCAAGGAAAATCATAAAACAATCAAACGAGACAATCCAAATGAGACAGTGAAGTCTAGACGATCCCCAGCGGAGTCGCCAAATTGTTGAGGAGGTAAATCCCCTCTGCGGACAGAGGCGATCCCTACTAGCCCAGCAGGGGTCTAGCAACAATCACGAAATGTTACGATGCAAGTTCCTAGTTACGAATGAAAATACCAACGATGGAAGCCTACCTGGAATCCAATGCTACGATTTGAAGAAGAGAGCGTTCCCGTTCCTCAGCCTCGGCAGATCACGATCCTCCACGATCTCCGCGGATGGACACCTGCACATGCAAGAAACAAACAGATACAAGCATAAAATCCGGCATACGCAACTAAATATCAGTCAGAAAGGATATTACTCATATTAACATAATCGAAAACAGAGTGGAACCATAATCGTAATCATTCATTAAATAACAATCGAAGAAAGATTACAACCAATGTTCTGACGTCGTGTTCCCCTTCGGATGGGTCTCCAGTCGTTCACGTCTCGCAAAGCTCGCCAGGGAAAGGGCAAACCTCTCCTAAGTCTCTCGACGATAGTCTCCTTACTTGAGTCGGCCTTAAGGGAAGAAAGAGGGCTCTTACAGCGCAAAGGCTCTTGGGAATTTGGAGATTCAAAGCTTAGGCACTTCAAGACTAGCTTGCAATGGAATTGAGCAAGCTTTTATAGATGGGGAAGGAGGGAGTTGGGATCCCTATTATTGTGGGATTGGCCCTATCATCAAGGAAGGTTCCATGAGAGGTGGCAAACCACTTCCTTTCCATGGAACTCCCGCAGCCAAACCTCCCAACTCAAGATAGGCAATGGTTTCTGAGTTTGTTGAAACACAACTTCCGCCATCTTTATTTAAAAAACACTCCTTAAATTGGCTGGCGCGACTACTGCTCTGGGACAGAGCGCCAGTTGGCGCGGCCTCTTTGTAGTATTTTCCCCATTGGCGCGAGTGCTGAACTGTCTGCCCGCGCCAATGCAAAAGGAGATGTTTTTCATGATTTTTGCAAGGAGATGTCTTTAGGGCAATTGAAGCTCATGCTTAGAGGAATGCATTGATGATGTTTTCAAGGCATGACAATGTTCACAGGTCACAAAATAGGTCCTCCATTGTGCGGGACGGGGAATGGTAGGGATGGTGACAAATTACTGTGTAACAATATGGATAAGGAATCACAATGTCTATGTTTGATTTTGTGCTCTCTCAATGCTACATTCGTAGCTCTAATTCCAAAAGTGTATAGATCATATACTTTAATAGATTATAGACCCATCTCATTATGTAACACAAAATACAAAATTATTTCAAAATTCATTTCCAACAATGTTAAAGCATCGATGTCTAATCACATTTCTTTGGAGAAATTGGGATCTTAGACAACAGAAAGATTCAAAACGTGATTTATATTGCTCAAGAATGCCTAAATTATATCAAACTATGAAAGGTATATGCATTTATTATAAGGATATACTTAATTAAAGAATATGATATTGTTGATTGGGAGTTTATAAGATTGATTCTTCACAAGATTGGGCTTGAGGTTCAAGTAGTAGACTGGATTATGGCATGTATCATTTTGGCAAATTTTGCAGTCATCATCAATGGGTTTCCTTCCAATTTTTTAAAAGATTCAAGAGGTCTTAGGAAAGGATGTGATCTATCCCCTCTTTTGTTCATGTTGGTCATTAGTGGATTGAGTAGGAGGATATCTGGTGCACGATCTATGGACATAATATCTTATTGTAGGGTGACAAGAAATATAAATATTTCACATCTCATTTTTTTTGGATGACATAATTTTCATAGGGGAGATATCAATCCTGGAATGGTGTGCCTTTCATCATATTTTATCCAATTTTTTGGGATGCAACAAGATTATATATGATCAATGCCAAATTATCTTTGATTTCCGCGTCAAAAGATGAGGAAACACTGACTTAGATCTCAAGAATATTTGAGGTGGAACTATCTTTATGGATGATGGTTTTAGGTATCTTAGTTTCAATTTGAAACCTAATAAATATGGGATTAAGGATTGGGAATGGTTAATTGGGAATTTTAAGAAGAGGTTGGAACTTTGGTCACATAAGTGGTTCTCGATGGGTGGGAGGCTGGTATTGATTAATTTTTGCTTACAAAACATATCGGTATATTGGATGCATCTCTTCAAGTTGCCCAGAGACATCATTAAGTGAATTGATTCAATTATTGCTAAGTTTCTATGGGTTGAATCCAAAAATGTGAATAAAATCCACCTCGTTCACCTTGAAGTAATTTCCCTGTGATTTTTTAATGGTGGATGGGGAATTAAGGATACAAAATGTTTTAGTAGGGATTTGTTGGTCAAGAATTTATGGAGGGATTTATGTGGCAAAGGCACTTAAAAAAATAATTAAAGAGAATATCTAAAAAACAAATAATATGTGATATGGATCAAATAATAAGCTCAGGAATAAAAGGTTGCATCATACATTTGGAGGAGCATGATGAAGATAAACCATTGGTTACTCAGGAACTTGTGATGGGAGGTTGGCTCTGTATCTATGGTCGAGATTGAATTGGATTATATTAAGGTCCATGGTCGATATCATACATTATCCGCTCCAATTCTCATGTATATACACAACAATGGTATTTTCTTCCGAAAGCACATCTATGTTGAATGAATTTCATTTATTATGTCACAAACTTAGGTTAAAGCTAGGAGATTGGCCTTTTCAGGTCTCTAGTTGTTGAATGGGATAATTATATATTTCAGTCAAACATGGAAGGTATAGTTTTGACAAATAATGTGGATAATTTGTCATGGGATGGTTGTATTTTCAAGGGACAAATATCGATTAAAGATATATATAATTTTTTATGTCTAGTTCGAAGCACAATGGTAGAATGTTTATGGTTTCAAAAGTCTTGGAAGTGGGAGATCCCACAAAAATTAAAATGTTTTTCTTGGCTGATATTGCATGACATGATTCCTACATGGGAAAATATTTTAAAAACGGTTTCAAGGGACTCAAGAGATGCATTTTATGTAGATCAAATAATGACATCATGGTCCACCTTTTTATTTATTGCCCATTTGCAGTTTTAGTTTGGTGTGGGGTAATGAACATGCTAAAAATATTTTTTGTCTAGGATAAGTGTTCCATTAAGAAATGTCTCATACAGTGGTATGAGGAATAAAAGGAATATTGTGCTTTGCCTTTTTATATTCTATGGGGTATTTGGAGAACCCATAATGAAAATATTTTTTATCAAATAGATTCATATGTTAGAGAGTGCAACATATTTTATGGAGATAGGGCCAAAAAAGGAGGAATTATCAAGGAGACATTTCCAGCTTATGGAGGTATGGTCTAGATATCTAGTTGGCTTCTTTGACAGGGCACCAACAAATAGGGTTTGTGGCAGTGTGGCATATATTGTTTTGAAGCCTGGAGATTTCTATCACTTTAGCTAGTATATTGGAGTATGTTCAAATAATGAGCTGATCTTATAGCTCATTGGAGGGTCTTACTCTGTGCTAGATGGCTTGATATTGGAGCTCTGGATGTGTTTGGAGATTCCAAAGTGATTATTGATTGGGTTTTTATGAGATCAAAATTTGAGCTACAATCACTCATTAACTGGATGCAATGAATTAGATTGTTGATCAATACTTTCTAGAGATTAAATTTTGGACACATCTATAGGGAGCAGAACAATGTAGTAGACTCTCTATCCAAGGAAGGATGTAGTGGGTCGTTGGGGAAGATAAAATTCTATAATTTCTTCAATGGAACCTTCCAATGTTTGAGGAGTATAGATATCTCATATATTGTCATTAATTCATGCTTCAAACCTCTATTAATTAGGTTTCAATGCTTAATTATTTTTTTGGCAAAGATATTTGTATAAAAAGTAGGAACGAAAAAATGATAGAATGTTCATGGAGATAGACTAAATTAAATAGTTAGTATTTTTTACTATATAGACGAAAATATATATGTTAATATATGAGATGATGGCCATTCCAAAATAGAAAACAAAAATGTATGAAAATGAGACATAAATGCAAGCATATGTAAACTACTTTTATGAATAAATGAAAGTAAGTTGGTTTTTTTTCTTTTTACCCAAAAAAGAATCTACTTTCCATTAAAGAAAAATGAAAATTACGTATTATAAATGTTGTAAAAACATATCCAGATAATCTCTGTATTACTAATCATATGCTACTTTCTATCAACCTACTTGTACTGTTGCTATCAATCATTTCTATTCATTACACACATCAATCTAAAAGTCTGGATATAATCAAAATATAAATATATACAAGTGGATGATCTTGTCATCATATGAGATTGCCAAAATAATTAGCTGCAAAAATGATATTGATATTATCAAATTATTCCCTGTCTACAATGTTGGTTTTTTTCTTATTGAAAAAGTAATTGTATTTAATAATTTTTGTATTGGAAAAATCATGTTTTTAAGTGGTATTTAATAATTTGTGTGTTCTCCAAGGTGTTAAAAAAGTTAGTTCATTTTTGTAATTAAATATACAAATTTAAACTACTAAATGTTATTATTTTACCAAAAATCATATCATCAATTATTGCAATCTTATCCAAAATTGTTTACTTCCTCTTTAAAACGAAAACACCATAAAGTCACTTCATTAAAATACACATTTTATTTTATGTTTTAAAAATAATTATTATTATTAATGAAAGTGAAACTCAATTCATTTGGTTCTTTTATTTTTTTTATGTTTAAAAATTATTATTATTATCAATGAAAATGAAATTGAATTCCATTTGTTTCTAATTAAATATATAAATGAAAACATTTTTTAAAAAATTCAAAAATAAAATTTTGTTCGAGGGAAATAAAGAAATAACAAAAAGAAAAAAAATTTAAATCATAATTATCTATAATTAATTGATATTGTTTAATTATTATAGGTTTTGGAGTTTTGAGTTGGATTTCACAAAATATTTTTTTTGTGAAATTTTGATTTATTTGATCGCTTCTTTCTGCTCTTGATATATTTCGAGCTAAGATGGATCTATGCTGGTTTAATTTCCCCTTTATATATGATATATTCTACATGAATACCATGGGTTCTCAATACCATGAGCTATTTTTACTTTATTTATATAGGGTTACTTTTATTTTGTTATTATTATTATTTATTTTGAATTTTGTATTTTATTTTGACCGAGTTAAAATGTTATACACTACATTACATTAAAAATTTTATTTAAGTTTATATTTATATTTTTATGTAATTTGACTTAGTCAAAATGTTAAACATTACATTACAATATCTCTAAACAGGTTGGGTTGATATTACAACCCACTTTCAAGCAGTAAAAATATTTCACTCTTACTCTTAGCCATAAGTAATATATTTCCATATTCATATGAATTAACATAATTTTATATCAACGTTAAAGAGATGAAGTAATATAAGTAAAAAAATATTATATTTCACTTTTGAGTCTAGATAAAATGTATCATTATTATACCTTTTTAAAATCTTTTAATACATGATTTAAACAAACTATTTCAATGTCCATGTTTATATATATATATATATATATATATAATGTTGAACATTATAAAATATCTGAATGTCTAAATAAAATAAGTGATTGAAAGTAAAAAAATAATAAGGGGAAGATGGTTATTCATTTTGAATATGAGATTTATATGTGGAGAATACATTGTGTTTCTCTACTTGCTTGTCTTTAAGAGCCAAACCCGTGGCAAAGTTTTCATTTTCTAGTGCAAAGAAATTAAATTCACATATTTCTTCTTCCTACCCCTAGTATGACGAGGGTTAGAAGCCAAATTCGAAATATCCTCGATGAGCTCTAAATCGTAATGATATGGTGTTCGGTTCCATCTTGAGTCTCTAGCTTCCTGATTTCCTTTCTCGTCTCTTGCGGAACAACATTGAAGTAGGTGGTTGCCGAATCATTGGAAAAAAATTCTGGCCCTTCGCTATCCTTGAGGGGTGCAACCACCCACCCCCCCCCCCCCCCCCAATATGCAAGACATTCTCTATTTAGAAGACATTGTTGCATCATCAGGGGTACACCTTTAGCATCTAATGAAAATCCCACGACCTGCAAAGTAACAAGAAAAGAGACTAAACGGGCCAACTTAATGACCGAACCTTATTCCAACTATGTCATCCTCATATGTACATACAAATGTTTCATAATATACCAAAATTCCAAAACAAACAATTGGAGATTCACCACCCTTGACAAATGTGCCATAACCAAAAGTCATGAAACACTAGTGTATGCCCAAATATAACACAAGACCCCATACCTTAAAGGCAAACAAGGTGGCACAATATCTTACTAACAAGTAACCTGACACAATTCTAATGGAATTCACAAATAGAATCCCTTGAAATTTCATACGAACAAACACTTAAGGCCTCAGGGCACCCCAAAGACAAAGACCCAAGATACAAATACACTAGGATACCGAGATGGAACTTCGACCCCTACCCTCTACCAAGAATTGAGCTACACTAAATAGACACACTAACCCAAACAAAGTAGATATACACTGCAAACCTTTCAAATACCAACAACACAAAAAGCACAAGACAAAGGACTAAAAATTTGCACAAGAGAAAGATATTAGCAACTTCACTAGCCAAACACAAAGCTTGGAGCCTTGCTATTGAAAGAAATCACCAATTCCATAAGAGCTCCCATGTAACACACTTTCATGCCATTGCCACAAGCTCACCCCCACCTCACCACAGAAAATTAAAGAACAAATGGAGGATGAGGTCCAACCCTCCCCTATATTCCAACTTACTCCATTGTTCTCAATAGCCTTAAAATTTCCATCCCTATATAGATTCTGCCAACTGTAGACATGCATGCCTATGCATGCAGGGGCAGGACACACCCCTATGAGTTTTTAATGCGCATTAAAACTAGGAGGTGGCATGTACTGTCCCCAACACTCCTATCCCATCAAAATCAACACCCCTATCAAGGGGAAGTCATTTTAATGTTAAACTAACTTACCAACATTAATAATGATATACACAAACTAACACTTGTTTTATATTAAGAGGAATTAAAATGGAATTCCTAGAAGTTTTCTTCAAGAATTTGATTCAACAGATGGTTTGAAAGAAAATCCACTTGGGATGGATTAATTTTTTGATTCGATGACTAGTTTCAAAGAAAATTAATTTAGAATACATAAAAAATTTTACCAGATGAGAATTTTTCAAAAAATTTAGAAGATTAATTTTTTTGAGAATATTTGTATTAATTGTAAATATATGTATATATCACAATAACTAATTAGGAATTTCTTCCATATTAAGTATTATCCATAGATTCATGAAGAAAAATTATCCTTTGAAGAGAAATACAACCATTTTTAAGCAAATACAGGTCTTTGGAGATAAATACCTTCCAAAAGAGCCCTAAAATTAAACAAAAAATGTAGTGCATACAAATTACTTCAAAAAATAATCTTTGATTACAACATATTTCCCTAGATCCACGTTGAATAACAGGCTACCCACATTTTTTGATAGTTGAACATCATATTCATCCTTAATCAACTAAGGGATCGAGGGTGATCTTAATTAGCAATTAACCATAAAATCTCCAAACTTGCAACTTTGGTTGGAACATTGATTTGCTCCCTAATTATTATCCCTTAGAATGTGCTTGAAACTCATCTTTGAGATATCTTTTTTTACCTTCTTAATCCGATTAAGGGGATTATCTATAATTTTGTCTCTAGGGAAGGATCATTTGACCAAATATCAAATTATTAAAGGGGGGTTACCCAACTTTGTGAGAGAAAAGATATTAAATTATTTGGAGAGAAGAATGTCTTGGAGTAAACCATAAGATTCCACCTGATTATTTTTCATCTTCCCTAAGCCCCATGAATACTCTAAGAATTTAATTTCTCTGAGAACATAAAAGACCCCTCCCCCACCTGCCACCTTTGAAAATATTCAAATATTATATAAAGATATTAGTACATGACATTTTTAATAGTATATTAGGACGTGATACTATTAATAGTATAATAATATATTAATTTTTGAATATATATTAGTTGGTTTTTGTGGAGTTTAGCCTCAATTAATTTATTGATTCAAACTTCATGGGCAGGATTTGAGGTTGGGAGAAACTTGCATGGATAAAAATGGTCTCACAAGGTGTGTGATTTGCACAATCCTGGTGATAACTTCTTGCATTTGGGTATATTATTCTTCCATCCAAAATTGAGGCTAGCCTTGACATAGGTTCATTTTAGCTTGGAATAAGAAGCAAAAAAAAGTGAAAATTTTTTATTCGATGATTATGCATTTTGGAGGTTGAGACACTGTGACATCAACACCTCTATACCATGTTTTAAGGACATAACCTTTTTAAATATGAGTACTTGTAATATATCTACTGTATTTACCATAATGTAATAGTCATATTGTATAAACATAAAAATTAACATAATGACCTAGCTTACTAATTAATTGTGACAAGACAAGGTTATGATCCAAAGGTAAAAAATAGGCTAAAAAAATAAAGTGCTCAAAATATCCCAAAACAGGCGTCAAGTCGTAATGTTCATTATTATATTCCAATTATGCTTGAATCACCTCAATCCAATGTCGTATGAAGAAGTTATGGCATTTTGAAGTTTTTGACCAACAACTAAGAAGTTAACAACAAGGTTGACTGGGCTACTGACTGGGAAATCTCTACAACTTACTTCATCAACTAAATGTGCATGGTACGATTGGCAATGGAACATTTATGTCTTGACACATGGCACCACTGTACAGGTTGCAGGTGACTCATTTTTTATTGTCGATTTGATTTGAAGTGGCCTAATAAAGCCCAATCGAAGGGCGCCACGCGGCCCTCTATGGTTGGTAAAAAAATTTATATCTAGCCTAAGGGCCTTGGCTGCGTTAAAACCATAGGACTAGCACAACAAAACTACACACTCCATCATTGTGTCACGATTTTGGTTCTTAACCTTTATAGGTCTCCGGTTATATTTAACGAGATATGTTTTCAGTGTTTTGAGTGAGGGGCGAGGCACTTGGCCCCAACCATCATTTTATGTTACCACCATATGAAAATGAAAAATGGTATCGAGGGCGGGGACTAAGCCCCAAGCCCTGCTCTTATTACTCCACCCACGTGACCGGGCAGAGAGCTTTGGCCGGAGGGGAGGGGCACTTGGCCTTAGCACCCAGACTTATTGACGCTCACAGGAGTGCAAGCATGAGCTTAGGTGGAGGGGCCAGGTGGATAAGCCTTGGCCCCCAATTATCAGTAACAAAAATGACCACCGACGGACATTTGGGGGCTAACTTCAACAGGGTTGGGAAGTTAGACTCAACCCTCGACTAGAATTTTTTTTAAGAACCCCTTTAAATTTATATGTATAATAAATGGGAGAATCCCCATGATACATAGGAAAAATGGAAGGATATTTTATTATTAATATAAAATGTATATATAATTCTTTTGGTGAATCTTTCACTAGATTATATTATCTTGTAAAATCATGGCGAATCACCAGTACAAAATGGCGAATCAGTAGTACACAATGGTGAATCGCTAAGAAATCCAAGGGTTCTTACTGTCGCTTGGCACCAAGAGGGTATTCAAGAAGAAAATGTAAAATAACTTGACAACATTTCTAGTGAATCAGATAAGATTAACTAGTTACCAACAAGCGCGCCACTCTAGTGACTAAATCATACAGATCTAGAACTAGCAGCTGTCGCCTAACAATTGCTTTCAAAAGTGATAGTGCAATGATAGTTGAGATACTCTCTAAATTGATAAATAGTGGAAATTAGAGAAGAATATTTAATGGATCATTTGAGATGGTTGTATTTGCATGTCTCAAAAGCATAACAAGTAAATTAACAGAAGATTGCATTAAGGGACTATCACTCTTTCCTGATGTTAGGATCATATTAAAAAATTAGGAGGTAATATTCCGACTGTGAATATTAATATATGGAAGGGGAAGTCTCAATAGACAAGCCATAGATTCCACATAATGTGATATAACTCCACATTTCACATTTCACAAAATATTTCATGCAGGTTGAAGCTAATAATCTCAAGACCAGGAATACATCTAGGCTTTAGGTATGTTTCAGTTAAAGAAATGTCATGCATGTGTCCAAATTCATTGTGCCTTCTAGAATATAAAGGAGAAGGAAAGTGTATAAGTTCCTTTAAAACTTATTTTGGGATTAAAATATGGTTTCAACATAAATAACATGGACAAGAAAATCAATACCCTGTGTAGTGTGTAGTGTCATGGTGAAGGTTTGAGAAATAAGACTATATATTTTTAAGTAGCGTTTAACCTTAATCCTAAAATAAAGTAATATTTTCTTCTGTTTATTATTTTTAAAATGAAAGTGGTGATATCTATAAGCTAATAAATTAATTTTAAATTGATAGCATGAATGTCAATTAAAAAATGGCTTTTGAAAGGAAAATTTTGAACTAATTTTGATCTTCGTCACGTTGTTCTGTAAATACGACGAACTTTATAGAACTACCGGGGCATACGGAGTAAGGAAATTATAATTATTTTTTCCATTAGTCTTATTACCTTACCTATATATTTATGCTTGACAATTGGATATGATAAATGGATAATAAAAATTAATATTCCATGACAAACAGAGATGTGAATACAAAAAAATTATCCAATAATTGAATTCTATCGACATCTTGTGAACTATGATCCAACCTATAGTTCACAATAGGCTAGAAAAGAAAACATCATACCCAGAAGAAAGGAGAGGCGAGTTAAAAGAATAATTGAAAAAGAAGGATAAATATAACTAGAGAAAAGAAAAGACAGTACCACGTCAGTGATGGGTAGAATAAAATCCATAAGATTTCTGAGGGAAATTGCGAAGAGAATTTAAATGATGGTGGATGTTATTCAGGTCAGAGCTGCGTGATCCCATTTAGTGATCTAGGCATACACAATTCGATAACTCTCCAGGCTTAGATCATCGCACAAGATTATGCTCTTGCGTTATCTTCTTTGGGGAATTTTGATTTGTGTGAAACTTTCCCAATAGCTTGAAAGTCGAATTCAAAATCACAATTGCCCTAATTTGCAACCATTATTAGAAATTTTTTAGCAACACCCACTTCATGTACCTGTCTATTAGGTGGGGCTTGGATCAGACCATGGCTTGGATTTCTTAGAATACTTTCTACAATTTCTTGTGAATACCCTTCTCTCAAACAATCCTAGTATCTAAGAATATTAAATTTTTTATTTCATATTTAGCACTTTCAATCCTTCCCAATTTTTCTGCCTTTGAACGATGGTTTTATTTACTTAGAGGAAATCAAAATGGAAAAGGCCGAGGATAATAATTTTTCCTCTCAGCTAATCCTAAAATTTTGACTAACATAGTCAGTGTGATCTAGTTGGTTTTGATCCTCCCTTAAAGAATATTCCATTGAATTTTCTTGACATCTCACTTATAATCATCCTCCTGAGGTAGGGCACTCTTTGTATCACCTTCTCCTATATAGAAGGGGTGGACCCAATACCTTCCCCTAAATGGGAAGGGCCCTAACCAAAAAGGAGTGTGAATTGTGAAAACCCATTAATTTTCCTATGCTTGTCTGCATTCAAATGAATGAAGGCCCTACTCATAAATCATGACAGACTGCTTTATTTTCACAAATTCACTTAATCGATGTTACCATGTCTACTTTTCAAGTGTTGGAATGAAATCAAAGCTAGTGGAATTTGGAGATGGTACAAAAATGCATTGTTGGATCCCTAAAAATCCCAACAACAAACCTAATTTGATTTTTATTCATGGCCTAGGAGCTAATGCAATGTGGCAATGGAGCTCCCAGATTCAACCATTTCATGGCCACTTTAATTTGTATATACCAGATCTCATCTTCTTTGGAAAATCATTTACGACATGGAAAGAGAGAATAGAGTTATTTCAAGCTCAACGCGTGATGAACCTAATGGAAAAGTTGGGAGTCACCAAGTTCCATGTTGTGGGATTGAGTTACGGTGGTTTTTTAGCTTACTAATTAGCGCATTTGTACCAAGATGCAACTTAGAAGGTGGTTCCCGTTGTTGTTGGAGTTTGTGTGGAAGAGAAATATATAAGGGAATGGATTTTCAAGGTATCTGACTTAGAAATGACCATAAACATTTTACTGCTGTAGACTACTGCTAATATGAAGAAAGTTATGGAGTTTTCATTTTCCAGGGCTCCTAAAATGGTCCCTTCTTGTGTACTTAATGATTTCATAGTTGTAAGTTTAGTGATTTATTCTCTCCTTCCTTGTTGAAAATGGAGACACCATCTGCATCTAATTTATTTTCAATCTATTTCTAACATTTGATATGCTTTTTCACAGTTCCAATTAGTTTATCAAATTTAAGACTAATGTTGGGAAATGTCCATGTTTAAGGAATATTCCAGAAATATTGCACCCATTTTTATTTTAGATATTCTAAACCAGGCTAACGTGGTCAATTAGGTGAAAATAAAAATGGATGTGGCCTATCCCAAATATTCTTTAAACAATGTCTAATTAGTTTTTAATGTTATAGAATATGGTTGAAGATAGGAGACTGGAGAGAATAGAGTTGATTAACCATTTAATTGTTGGTAGAAAATATTTTGATCTTCCAGTGATACACCAGGAAAAGGATAAGATAGAATAAGAAGTTCCTTCTGCTAAATTTTATTTTGTGGCATCAACTACTGAATAAATTCTACATTCCTTGATTAAAAGAGACTTGATACTCACAACTCTTCTTTTCATATGGAAGATTATATGTTTGAAAATCTGTGATTTTAATCATACATCAGAAACTATTGATAAGTATTACTCATATGATCCCTTAGGTTCCCACAATTAGATATACAAGTTTTGTAACTTTCACTCTTCAGATAGAAGATCCCTCGTCGAAATTGAACCTTTGCCACGAGTGAAAATATCCTCCCCCTTCACCAATAGATCCACAACCCCTTTGGGAAAAGAGATAAATACTTTATATTTACATTTTTATATCATATGCATAATGTATACTTCTGATTTCCATGCAGGAAACACTGATAAAATGGGACGAGCAAGATCATATCTTTCCACTTGAGTTGGAAAATAGGTTGAAGAGGTTTGCAAACTTTCTGTGTTGCATGTCTTCATATGGTAAGTTATTTTTGTTTTTTGCATCTTATTGAACCTATTTGAGCCTGAAAGGCATCTTGGTGATAGAGCAAATCTTGTACTATTTAAGGATGTAGGACATGTTTTGCACCTTGAAAAGTCAAGCGAGTTTAACAATCGGCTAAAAAAGTTTCTTCTGGGCTCCTGAAAAACTTATCATCAATTTAAGGATTCCTAAATATTGTTCACTTTGCCAACACATATTACCTTGTCTTGATATTTTATAACCAACAAAGAACAAAAAAGTTAACATGAAATTGCTCGTTGTCAAACAGATTTTGTGGAAATTTATAGAGAATCAAGTAAGAATTCCATTGCCAACATTTATGCAGAGCATGTTTTTGCTTTAGATTGAGAAAATTTCTTGTGCTCCCGGAGTCGATCAACACAATGATTAGTTGGTTATGGAAATTCCATGAACGTTGGGGTATCTTCATAAGGTCCTATGGGAACGAATGATTTGAAATCTTAGGAGACATATATACCTTTATTTTGAGCTGCCAAAATATACTACCAGTAGTGTATTTATTATAATAATATCTTCACTATTTTTTTACTAGTATTTGGGATTTTTTTTTTGTTCATAGTATTGTAACTTCGTTTTCCTGTAGACATTCCTTATTTAAAACTTACAATACAATTGTAATGTTGTATTGCAGGTTTAGATAACTATTTGGCAGATTTTTCTTCTTCGTATTGAGAGAAAATATTTGCTAAAATGTACACAAATATCAAAGCCAAAAATTCTTAGTCTCAGACACTGAATCTAACCATTCTCGTTAACCCCAAACTTTAAATTTAAAAATTCTCATGTTTTAAAATATTCTTCAATCTTGGAAGTTATTGACAATTGTAACTTGTTACTTACACTTGGTTTTAGGTCAAATATATTTGATTTTTGTAACTTCTTGATTGGGGTGTATGATTTAATTTCATAATGAATAACAAGGCATAAAAAACCTACATACATATAATGTACACCAATTATGCATGGTTCAAAACAAATTCCAAGAATATTATTATGACTAGTTAGAAAAATCACACATTACAAATCCAAGGGGTTAACATTTGCACCAGCTATGTTTGCTACAATAGCTTCCCTCGACAGTTCTAATGGAAATGGCTCATGGAGAGAGCTCCCAACATAGTCACCAACAAGAGATATATTAGCTGCAATGGCTTCCCTTGAGGGATATTATTATGAGGGTGAATAATGAATAGATCCTGATCTATTCCTCTGCGAAAAAATAGATCTAATTAGGGGAAAAATCCTAGACCCAGAAGATGGCAAAGCAGGATGATGCAACTGCTGTTGAAAAAAATGATTGTGTCTATAACTGAAGCTAGAACAACCGTATGTGGGAAAAATCAGAAGAAACCAATTTTGATGCTCCTCCAACCCAGGGTTCATAATTTTGGTGTTCAACAGAATCATTGCTACTCTCTCTCTCTTTGGGTGAGAATCTTTCTATTGGATGCTGAGTGTTGTTGTTTCAGCTATTGGGAAAATGCTCTCTCCTTTGACCTATGCTGTGAAAATGCTCTGGAAATAGTGATTTTCTCTTTATCATCATTACATTCTCCCTCTGTTGGTGTTTGTGAGAAAAACCCAAGTTGGTGTGCCACTACTATCCAAAAAAAGCCAATAAAATTATCATATATAAATCAGACATACTAAACTATTTAGTAGGAAGGCAGAGAAATATATCTTAAACTATATATAAAATAGTAAAATTATGAGAAACACTTACATTATTTTAAACTTGACCAGGCGGTCATGAAAGCATTCTTCTCGACTTATTTTCTATTACACTGGGATGAAAGGCAGTTACTTCATCTTCTTATTTGTTTTTCACAGTGGAACATCTCGCGACATGGGACATTGTCTTTTCTAATGAAGGAGTTTATTCCTTTGCACAGTTTGGTCCAATATGTTGTAAACCATTATCATGTTTATTTAATGTCATTAGAGACTTTGGACATGATAGATTTAGACTTTACTCAAGAACCTCTCTTGTAATACCTGGTAGGTCCCTAGATTACTACTGTAGTACTTTATTGTTGTTAGTGTAACCCCCTTATTGTTATTGTTGTACCACTGTAACCCCCATATTGTTAATATTGTGGCCTTACATTATTATTGTTAGGTCAGCTATGATTATATTGTGACCCCACGGACTCCTATATATAGAAGGAGGTTTGTCATTTGTATCATCCAAGAATTTTTCATTTATGTACTGTAAAAGAGGTTTCCCCCTCGAAGTGGCTTATTTATAAGCCATTGATCTCTCTTTTCTTCTATTTTTGGAGCTGGTTTCATAACATTTGGTATTAGAGCTTTGGATTCTAGGGTTTCGCTACTCCAAACAGGCTATTGTGAAATTTTAGCTATAAATTTTTTTCTACGAAGGTTTAGAAGCTGAATTTTTTAGCACGCAAAGCAGAAATCCTGAGGAATTTTGTGTAAAAATTTCAGATCTTGGTTCACAATATTTTTGGAGATATGATCTGTTGAAGTTAGGGTTTGTGCAGGCTCTCTAATTTCATCTAAAAGAGGTGACCTTGGGAAAATCGTCATAACTCTCTCTCTGAGCATCGGAATGGAATTATGTAAAAAGTGGCCGAATTTAAATGGACTATAGTTTCCCGCTCATCAATTTCAGAGTCGAAGGAGGAAACAGTGACATGTGGCACGTCGTACAAGTGAGTTCTATTGAACCAGTCCATAATTAGGTCATTGTGGGAGATTGGGCATAACTTTGCCTTGAAGCATCCAAATCAGGTTGGACCTGTGGAATTAGAAAGAAGATTCAGAGGGCTACTGTAGGACCAAATTTTAGATATTTAAGATCTGAAATCACAAAGATAATTCAGTTTCAATATCGAGCTCCTCAAAAGCAAGAAAAATGTGTGTATTTTTTTTTTCAAATTGCGTAAGTCTTGTTTGAAAAATCAGTTTGAAGTGATTCAAAGGGCATATTGAAGCATAGATGTCAATATTTGGTTCTAAAATCCCCCCTAAAAACAATTCAACACCCATAAAACCCTCAAAATACTCTACTATGACTCATGAAGATGAAGAAGTGCAACATGATATGTCAAAATTACAAGAGCAAGTGCACCAAATTTCACTCTTGCAAAGAGCAAAAAAAAATGAAATGGAAGTTTTGAGGAAAGACGTGGAAGCTAATGGATGGTTTGAAGAAAGGTGTGGAAGCTAATATGGATGGTTTGAAGAAAGGTGTGGAAGCTAAGATGGATGGTATGGAAGAAAAAATGGAAGGTTTGAAGGAAGACATTGAAGGTTTGACAAAGTTGATACAAGAAATGATTCCTAATGGTGAAAAGATAGTATAGGAAACTCAGGATGAGAGACAAATAAATGTTAATTGTGATTTCATAAACTCGAATTTTGGATGGAATACCCACCATATCCCAAAGATCGATATGAGGAAGTTTGATGGCAAGGATCCCGTAACATGGATACTACAGAAGGATAAATATTTTGATCTCAATAATGTGCAAAACACACAAATTGTACACATTGCAACTTTATATTTAGAACAAAATACATTGTATGGTATCGATGGCTTTGCTCCCGTAAAAAAATTGTCACTTGATCAATTTTTTCGGAGGAAATGATAACACATTATGAGGATACAAAGAGCAACACCTTTTTTATCCAATTGATAAATCTCAAACAAAAGGGTTTAGTGGTGGAGCACATTGAGGACTTCCAAAAATGGAATATAAGGGTAAATGATACTCCAAAGGAACGCATGATTGATTTATTCATAGGGACTTTAAAGGATAACATCCTCCATGAGGTTTGCATTTGGGAACCTGATTCATTGGAGAAGGCATCCAAGTTGGCAAGAAAAATTGAATGTAAAATTATGGCGACGAGGAAGCCTACCACTCACATCTATAAAGATGGAAGTGTTGCTACTCCTAGAATTCCACAACCTACAAGGTTGAAACCACAACAATTGGAAGAAAAAAGAGAAAAAGGGCTTTGATACAGTTGTGATAGAAAATACACTAAAGGTCATAAGTGCGCTGAGAAGAAATTATTTTACATAGATTGGGAAGAGGAGGAAGAAAATGAACAAGAAAATTCAAAAGAAGAGGATATACACAAGGAACCAACCCTAGAGAAATAAGAAATGAGTCTGACCATATCATGTAATGCATTGGCAGGCATTACCACTGCTCAAACTCTCAATATAGAAGGACATATCAAGAAGAAAAAAGTAATAGTGTTGATTTATTCGAGTAGTACCCATAATTTTATTCATTGTAAGGTAGCCAAGGAATTGAATTACTTCCTATACCCAGCACTAGAATTTCAAGTGATGGTTGCAAATGGAGGCACTATAAATTTCTCTGGAAAATGCCATAATATCAAGCTAACCATGGGGGAATTTTTATTGAATATTCCACTACTTTCCATTCCAATGGGAGTTGCTGATGTTGTACTAGGAGTACAATGGTTACAATATTTGGGGACAATAGCTTTTAATTTTCAAGAAATTTTCTTAATTTTTTTTTCGGAAGGAAAGGAAGTTGAATTATAGGGTATTGCAGGAAAGCTAGGAAATATAATAAGCTCTAATTTAATGACAAAGCGTATGAATAAAGAAAAACGAGGCGTAATTGCATAATTATGCTCACTAGAAGTTCTAACATCAAAATAATCTATTTCTCTAGATCTCAAAAAATTCTTGGACAATCATTCTAAGGTGTTTGAAACTCCCAAAGGAATCCCACCTATTTGTGATCATGATCATGCTATTCATTTGATTCCAGGAAGTGTTCCTCCAAACATCAGGCCTTACAGATATCCTTATGTCCAAAGGAGCAAAATTGAATGTATGATTGCAGAAATGTTAGAGGTTGGTATAATTCAACCTTGTCAAATTTCTTTCTCTGCTCCAGTAGTATTGGTGCACAAGAAGGATAGATCATGGAGCATGTGTCCGTATTATAGGGAGCTCAATAAGCTCACTATTAAAGATAAATTTCCCCTTCATGTGATTGATGAATTATTGGATGAATTGCATGGAGAAATACAACTAAGGCCTTTGAATAGTGAGCTTTTTGAGCTTATTGAGCTCCCTATAATCCGGACACATGCTCAATAAGCTCACTATTAGTTGCGAGGAATGGAAAGTCCCCACAACCATAAAGCAGTTGCGAGTATTTATCGGGTTAATAGGGTATTATCGCATGTTTTTTAAGAATTATGGGAGAATAGAAACACCTCTAACAACATTATTGAAGAAAGATGCATTTTCATGTACTCCTAAAGCAACTAAGGCCTTTGAACATCTTAAAGAGGCAATTTGCCTAGCATCGGTCTTAGCTACGCCAGAGTTCACAAAAACCTTTATTGTTGAATGTGATGCCTTGGGAAATGGAATTGGTGTTGTTTTAATGCAAGAATGAAGACCCATTGCTTTTGAAAATTTTCCAATCAAAGGAAAGTATTTACAGAAAGATATTTATGAGAAGGAAATGTTGGCAATACTACATGCACTAAAGAAATGGCGACCTTACCTAATGGGAAGACAATTCAAGGTAAAAACTGATCATGATAGTCTTAAACACTTTCTGGAATAGAGACTATATTCAGAATAGCAACAAAAATGGGTCAAAAATATGTTGGGTTATGACTTTGAAATCATCTACAAAAAATGGAAGCTAAATGCTGTTGCAGATGCACTCTCAAGAAAGGATGAAGAGGTGGAAGCATTTCTTTGTGACATTTCTATTATCCAACTAGATTGGATAACTGAAGCAAGGGATGAATGGAAGAAGGGCGAAAAAGTGTGGACACGCATTCAAATGTTGCAGCAAGATCCTAGTACATCTAATACATTTAGTTGGAAAAATTATTCCTTATGGTACAAATATCACTTATATATTTGTAATAATTCCCAACTAAAAAAAAATATTCTTTTGGAATTTCACACTTCTCCTTTAGGAGGACACTCAGCATTTTTAAAAACTTGCCATAGGGTGAAGAAATATTTTTTTGGGATGGCCTTAAATCTAATATTCAAAATTTTGTGGCGAAATGTTTCGTTTTACAACAAAATAAAGTTGAGACAATTAAGACCCCGGGTCTTCTCCAACCTTTATCCATTCCAAGTCAAAATTTGGAGGATATTTCAATGGATTTTATCACAAGTTTACCTAAGTCCGAAGGAAAGAGTGTCATCATGTTGTTAGTTGATAGAATTACCAAGTATGCACATTTTTGTGCATTATCTCATCCATTTAAAGAAAGTACAGTTGCTACTGCATTTATGGAAACAATTCAAAAGATACATGAAAACCTAAAGATTATTGTAAGTGACAAAGATCCCATTTTTATTGGAAATTTTTGGATGGAATTATTTTATTGTTTGGGTACTCAACTAGCTCATAGCTTATCTTATCATCCTCAATCCGATGGTCAAACTGAGATAGTGAGCAAATGTTTGGAATGATATCTTTGTTTCTTTGTATCTGATAAACAAACACAATGGGTCAAGAGGTTACCTCTGGATGAATGGTAGTATAGCACTTCCTTCCATATTGTAGCAAAAATGACCCCATTTATGGCACTTTATGGATATCATCCACTGTCCATCACATCATCTTTAATAGAAAATTCTAAGGTTCAAGTAGTGGAAGATCACATCGAGCATCAACAACAAGTTCTCCAAATATTAAAGGATAACCTAAATTTGGCACAAAATCGAATGAAACAACATGCAGATCAACATCACAGCGAGAGAAGTTTTGATGTAGGAGACAAGGTATTTTTATGGCTACAACCATACCAACTCAATCAATTCTTCATACCTTCCATCTTCTATTGAATCTGCAACATCCTTCCTAGCTGCTAGAGTCTTGTGGACCTTCGTTATTTCTATACTTTCTACCAAGCACATTGTTAGAATGAAAATTAGATGAATATGAAGCAAGTTGTGCAAGGGCACATCATAGAAATACCTAGTTCAAAATCCTCCCCCAATGCAATACCTCCAATACCATCTCATGACATTTCTCATTTTCCTTAAAAGGGACATGTAATCTCACCTCTCAAACTATCTGTGTGGGAATATTCTCGGTGAACATTTCTAGAGTCCAAAAGTTTGTTCAAAAAACACCAGTTCCTCTAGAAAAAATGATCTTGTGCCATCTTTCTTCTCTTCGATATAATTACTGGTTGCAATATATGGTTGACATGCCAACCTTCCATAAGGACCCGAATTTCTAACAAAAATGAACTAGAGAAGACATCACCTTGAAAATTCAAAATCGACATTAAAAACATTCTAAAGTAGGAAATATAAATGTACATTGTAAACTTTCTGCATAGAACTAACTTCAACTTCCAATTTTTCTAACCTTATGATTTGTGATGATTATAGTTGTCAGAAGTCTAGAGAACTAGAAGGCTAACATAGAATGAATACTTGTTTTCTCTTCATTATTGCTCTTCCTTGTTTCCGTTCCTTAACATACAACTTCATATCCCTTCATTCTCTCCCTCTCCCAACACTGTTTGCAAGCGTCTTCTTAGACATGGATGTTTCAACCACAGGAAAAAATTGAGAATATTGTTGACCATCCTGGAAACATGCCTATCAAAATAATTCCTTAATACATGCAAAGAAATAATAAATAGGAGCAAACAATACGCATGCATACACTAATTTCTTGATAAAGGGAATGTGAGCAATAGAAAGATAGATAAGGTAAAGAAAAGATAATTTTATTAATGTCCAGTAAATGACCAAAAGGAAGGTCAATGGAACTAGAAGGAAAAATCAGTGATACCATTTGTAGGGGTATAATCAGTTCCAAATGAGCTACGATTCTTCTATAATAAAAAATAATTTTATATTTTATCCTCATACACTCATCCTAATTCTACATTGCTCCAAAATTTCTGCTAGTGTAATTGTGAACTATGACGCCAACAAATATATTATACATGGAATATAAATAAAATCCATAAATATAATATTTAAAGTGACCACAAATAAATTGTAACCTACATATTACTTACCCAAAGAAGAATTTAAAAGTTCCAAATTTAAATGGATAACCAAAATTAGTAGCAGATTATGCTAACCCATATGGAATCCAAAATAGGTTTTAGACTTGACTGAACACTGTTACATGGTATATGATAATAATGTCACAAAATGCACAATGCTCTTTTCTCAGATATTATATGGAATTTTAGAGTAAATGATAAAAGATAAGAAATATATAGAACAAAGATTGGAAACAAATTGCCTCATGTCGTGCTTGAGACCATTTATACATTGAAGTGGAAAATAGGGCTTTGGCCCTAGATGAACCTGCTTGACATGGTCCTCATCCTGTGAACTCTTCAATGTTATAAACATTTTCAAGTTGTAAATCAGCATTATTTATAACAAAATTGAAAAATATAAAAAATTGTAAGCATTCAAAAATCTCATTATTGGTCTTATCAAAATGTTTGTTGCCAAAAATATTGTTCATAATCCTACTGCAAAATTAATTAATTTTGAAGTACATACACAAACCAAATTACATTTTCTAAAGTTTCTACTCTGAGCGACTCAACGTTGATAGGAGAGTAGAAATATGGCAGTGTATCATTTGAGCCTTCACGTCCCTTTGTGGGCTTTCGAGGTTCCAACCCATCTTTTGCAGGAACAAGTTCATCATAATATTTTTTCTATCAACAATTCCAATCAAAAGCATTAACATGATATTGATCTGTAAGAGAGAGAGAGAGAGAGAGAGATTTCAGTACTACTTTTATGAACAATTTAAGGAGACAAACATTTGTGAAAACAAAGTAGTTTCAATTGTAAAATGAGATTTAGAAAAAAATATATATATTCCATACCAAAGCAGCCTTAGCTTTCAGGTCCTCCATGTCAAAGTTCCAGGAACTTATCGCGCACTTATACTCATTCTAAATAGTAAATTCATGTCAAAATTTATAAAATTGAACAAGCTGCATTGCATTAAATGTATGTAAACTCTATATTTCTTGCTTTATAACCTAATATTATCATTTCAAATGCCTGCAGACTTATAGTGTCTCAATAAGGAAACAATGTATCCTAACTTGCAAAAATCAAATAGGAAATAGTTTGAGAAGGTAACAACAAATAATAAATACATATAATATTTAAAATATGATCAATGATTAATTATAACACCGTTGTTTAACAAAAGGTAAAGATAAAAAATAATTGGTTATCTTTCAAATGATGTTGAATCTTACTCATGAATAATTCTCATATCTTAAACTAATCTTGCTTGGATATGTGGCTCAAAACCACTCGAAAGTAGTATGTAAGGCTTATTGTGCACAAGAATGTGACTAAATTTTGATGTAGTTCAGGGTTTGGTTACAAACTTACAACATACAAGCAATGTTGCAAACATCACGTTAGTGAATGTATTTCCAAGGGTCTGGAGAGAAGCTTATTGGGAAAATTAGGGAAAATGTTGGAAAATATTGGAAAACTTTGAAAAAATACAAAAAATAAGCATTTTTTTTCAAATTTCTAAATATCTAGATTCTAAAGTAACAATCACCCGAAATCCATTTTAAGGGAAAATGTGACAGTGAGTAACCCCTTTTTCCTTAATCCCCTACTTTCCCTATTGAAAGAGAAAAAAAATTCAAACTCTTGCCTCAACACTTATTTTCTATTTTCTAGTGATATTTTTCCAATATATTGCAATATTTTCAAAATGTTACAATATATTCAAAATTTCAAAAAATCAAGACCTTTTACAACAATAATATCTTCTTTGTTTTTATTTTCTATTAGCTAGATCCATAAGGTTTTGAACTAGAAACCTTCACACGAGGAGTGCCTTAATAGTACACTTTATCGCCGACTGCTCTATGATCTATGGGATTTACAGGAATAATATCACCAAGCTGAGAGAATCGCAATATATCACAATGTTGGTGATAGAGCTTGTCAATACTTGCAACACTAGCTACAAGTTCTTTTTGCAAGACACTTCCTATAAGTAATTTCTTGAGATCTCAAATTAATTAAATTCCTTCAAATTAATTATCAACTGGTTGCTTAAAATTAATTATCAACTAATTTCTTACTATTTACCATTTAGCCAAAGCAGTTATAAGTAATGTATTTATTAACTAGGTCCTTTTTGTGACCAATTTTATTATGCTTTCTTGGAATTCATAGTTACTAATATTTTATCATGAAATATCAAGAACCCTTACTTAGGAAGATAAAAAATACCCAAATGTTATCTTTGAGTGATGAATTTATCTAATTATTTAAACTTCCAGATGCAAGTTTGGTTTTACAATCCAATAAAAAGAAAATGTGTTTCTATGTTCCTTAATATAAAGCAATGGAGAATGTCCGAGTCAATCTTGAATTTGAAAGCCTTCAAAGATGACCATAGTACAAAAAAACCATGCTATGTAAACAAAATTCCTCACTAGAAACTAAATATTCTGCCATGTTCACATTTGCAACAAGATTTAAACGCCCCTTTCTACATGTCATTATAGAATAAGGAAGCATTTCCTTTCATATAATTTCTGATTTCATTGTCATGTTGAGAATCAAAAGTAACGATCAAACATCTTTCCCAATGAATGTATCAAAATATTATAGGATGTAACAAATGCCAAAAGAATAAGGTAAAATTAGGGCAACCAAAAAAAGGAGCTGAAACAGAGTGAAAATATAGTTAACATCAATTGATTCAATTTTTAAATACTAACCACCTAAAAAACCTATCTCTCCACTCCTTCCATCTCCACATGTTTTGACTGCATAACACAATGTCAAGACAAAATTATAAGACAAGAAGCAGTAACAAGGAACAAACCTGAGATCTCTCTTCTTTCTCTCCGTAAGGAATTTTCTTTTGTGCAATTATGTCAGCTTATTTAAGCTGCAACCAATGATTCAATTTCCATGATTTACAAATGAATAAGATACAAAATAGAATAAAATCTATTAAAAAAACAAAATTAAACCATTGAAGTCAGAAACAAATTTTCCATGCTTACTAAAGTCATTAATTTTTAAGATTTGACCTTTAACACCCTAAGGCGATCACCTAGTGGAGGTAAGTCATCCAGTAATGTTCAAGCCACATACTCATTGGATCGAGCATGTTTGAAAAAGGAATGTTTCAAGAGCCTCTCTGAATATGGTCACTTTTTTGGATCCTTTACCAAGCACATAGTTATCATCTCCTTGAAATCCTAAAATGAAAAAACCATAAAAGCTATCACTTGCTTAAAGAGTGGTAGCTATAAATTGTAACTCAAATACACAAAATTATTGATCCAACAGTAGTTTAGACCATTGACATACCTTAGTAAGTATTTTATCCCTTTCATAGTTCAGGCCAAGAGGCACATTTTGCAAAGTCATAAGCAAAACCTACAACACACAACACAAAAGACTTAAATTGAATTTTAATAAAACCATAGTGGTGAGTCACTATAGTAATAAGTTATTGTTATAATTAACATGACAAGAGTAGATTCTACCTTCATTGGTGGGTACTTGGAAAATGGAGCATGACCATGTGCAAGATCCATTGTTGTAATTCCAAAGGATCATATATCGGCCCTACAGGAAAATCCATTTTCAGGAATGAAAAATATTTTCATACAACCTCAAACAAAAGAAATGTCTACCATGAGGTACTTGTAGGGAACACAAATGAAAAATAAAAGTATAAGTAGCTCACTTGAAATCATAACCATGAAGTTTCTCCATAACCTCAGGCACCATCATGTACAACATATACCCAATAATAAAATGGATATTATAGTTTTGAGGTACAAATAGGCATTATTGTTCATAAATTATAAGCAATGAATCTCAAAATAATATGCACCTAACACAACATTCACAATTACATTTTATTGAATAGGATAATAAATCCATAAATAAAATTGAGAGAAAAAAAAAGTTAAGAGCTATAAACATGCACCAGCATGGGGTCCCCATAAAATCAATCCTAGATCTTTGTCTATCAACAATATCAAACATGCAAACAGAGACACCAAAATATCCTAACTTACTTGCACCACTTTCATGAATTAAAATATTCCCAACCTGTAGGAGTATGAATACACAGGTTAAAATGTCAATAATATGAAAATTAATGTCTTTTAAAAATCACAGATAATAAAAAAAAAAACTTTATAAGTTAGAACATAAGCTATTCATAAATTATATCCTACAGTAAATCTGATTCAAGCATGGTTGGTAACACTAAAAATTATAAAACATGACATGAAGAAATTGTAGCTAGTATACTCTGCCTAATTGGTGATAGTTATTATTTTTTAATATTAAGTTCATGAAGATAGATAACTGGAAATCATGATGTCAGCGCCAAGGGAAATAAACTTTCAAAACATTTCAAAACTCTAGCAATGTATATTGCAAATTATTTACTACTATAATGATGAACTTTGAAAATTTGCATTCTCAAATACTTGCATATGCCAATGTTTCAAAGAGATTTTGTAGAGGCCATAAGGAGTTTGATTCTCTGATGTGCTGACATGAAGGGCAACATATGTCTCAAAGGGAAAAATTACTCAGAGTTACAAAGGACAAGCAGTGATAACAGGGGCCAACTAAGTTCCCAGAAACAAAAATCAGGGTCAAAGTTCAAACCAATCAATGAGGAGTCTAAATTTCTGGGGTGAAGAAACGATTTAGGTTTCTGGTCCTACTTATGCATGAATAATTAATTTTTAACTATCATCATATCAAAAAGTGACCAATAATTGGGATATGAGTTGATTGGGCTCCTCATATATAGAGTGTTCAATCCTTTTGTACTCTAAATTTCAAAATATAATATTTTCAGCACAAATTTTTCCTTAGGCCATTGTCCAAGGAAAATTTACTGCTCATCCCTTACACAATACATGAGAGATACCCATATCCATTTGTTCTTACAATGGAATTTCCTCCATGGGCCACTCAAGGCACATGCAATGTTCGTTCACAAATACTTCTTCACTTACCAGTGCATCAACATCTATTGATCACCTCTCTCCTTCAGGTATTCTATGGATGACCCTAGCCACGTCCACCCTCCAAAACAAGAGATCAATAGGGAAGTTAAATGTTGCAATAGAATATGGACTTGTTGTCTATCTCATTTACATTCAAGATAATTAGTGACATGGCTAATTCCACTTTTCCATTTGAGGGTTTGCTCTCACTAGTGAAACATCAATTTTGATTGGCACATCTCATGGATGGAGAGGATTTGAAAATTGTGAGGTTTGAAAGAGAGTACAATTGAGGGTAATGATGCATTTATTGAGCTCTCAACTTCAAGATACATATAAAATCCCAATTTTTAAGGAATATGGATGACAACAGTGGGCTTAAAACATGAGTTGATTTTCACTTCTTTAACCACACACAAGAAAAAAAATATCATAAAATGTTATGGAAGGAAATGAGCAAGGACCTTTGGTTCCACCAGCATTGGTGGCATGGTCAGATATTAGTGAAACCAACATTCTAATCTCCTTAGTGTTATGATCAACTATCATTGTTCTTCCCAAGTCAACGAGCTTAGCTCCGCCTTGGCATCAAAATTGTAATTGCATAAAAGGAATTCTGGTCTCATGCCAATAGGTCTCCTATGACAAATTCACAAGAACTTAGTACATAGACTGTTTTTCTCTTCGCTTAGCTACCCAAGGCTTATTTCCCTTTCCAAATATCAATAATTATTTTCCAAGAAAATCTATAATAAGACAAATATTTTCCTATTTTCTAAAAGGCGAAGATGTCAAAATCATGCCACAAAGTGAAAGGAAATAAAATATATTTCCTCAAGCCATCAAATATAGAAAGAAAACAATAATAATTATAATAATAATACTAGATATATCGATCTATGCATGATATGATAACCATAAGCATTCAAGGGACTAAAAAAATCTTTGACCAAAACAAACCAAAAATTTCAAACTCAACAAAACCCTCTAAACACAAGCAACAAACAAACCACTAAAATTTTCTAAGATATCAGAGCTAGACATCAACACAATTTCTTGTGCCTGAATAAGCCCATTTTTGCTTAGCGTTAGACTTCTTAAATTTTTTATTTATAATTTAATACTAGGGCACTATCTATGTGAAAATAAATAGGTCCCAACTTCATCAAATCCGACTTCATTTCTAGTCAAACGTCAAAGGCAAATTCCTTTCCAATACCAATTTAAAATCACACCCTTTATAAATCTTAACACCTAACCACTTAGACCCCTCATATAATCCTTCTCATAGCCTAAAAAAAATATATCCCTGACAAAAATTGAACTTTAAAAAAATATAAGATGATCATGTAAGACAATAAATACTAAATATGAACACTACTAGATATGCAACAATTTAATGGCAATTCAATAAACCTTCATGCAACGAAAAAAAATCACTAACTCCTTTTGCGATATTGAATGCCACATTCTTGTAATCAATAATTATGCTGACACTTGAGTTGATAGTTTTGTGTCAAAGTAACCATTTCTCACTACCTACAAATGTTGAAATATAGGGTGGTGTTAAAGTTAAAGATACAAAATAACAAAAAATAAAGATATGACAAAAAAATAGATCTGCAAGACTATATTGGTTGAGTGTGACAGGTACACCAATAAATGAGACTAGAGAGATTTAAAGAATGTGGTAGTTACAAGTGTGTGTCTATTGTGAGATTAGTGGTATGGTGGAGAGACCTACCAATAAGGGACGTTGGTCTCGGGAAAGTATAGTAGGGAGATCCATATAGCATTTATGTAAAAGGAATATGAGAAGTGTTTTCTTCAAGTTGGGTTATGTTAAGGAATAATTTTGTTGGTGATAAGAAGTGGTAACAAAAGACTTACATCAATAGGTAAAAAATAGATTCTTGGCATGAGTTGGACTGACTCATGTTATCTCATTCCTTAATCATTCCTAAGGACATGTGGGGACCTGAACAACTTAGTACCTAAAAGACTTGAAAGCATGGCCAAAAAATGATTGGCAAGACTCTATACAAACAAGTGTTAGTCTCATGTTAATAGGTCTCCTACGATGAATGTGCATGAAACTAGTAGATAAACCATTTTTCTCTTCGTTTAGATACTATGGCTCATTTCCCTTTCCAAATATCAATACTTATTTTCCAAGAAAATATAAAACTCGAAACTCAACAAAATGCCCCAAACACAAGCAACATATAAAGCACTAAAATTTTCCAAGATACCAGAGCTACACATCAAGGTAGTTTCATGTACTTGAATGAGCCATTGATGCTTTGTGTTAGTCTTGTTAAATTAGTTATTTATCATTTAATACTATTCAGACACTATCTATGTGAAAAGAAATAGGTCCCAACCTCATCAAATCCAGCTTCATTTCCTGTCACAAATAAGAAACAAACAGTGTAATGATTAAATATGAAACATCAATCTTAAAATAACACGCATCAAATAAATGTAGCTACAATGTTACAATGAAAAATACAAAATATAGAACCTATTTTTACCTTAATTTGACATATTTTAATCTTGCATGATCAACGAAGCATGTATACCAAAATAAGAGTCCTAGGGTATTTCAATTTCCCAATTATCATCTTGGTCCTCATTTTCTACACCGTGAACATGACCTTATCCAAATGAACTGTCATTATGAGCCTCCAAAACATTATGTTATGTATCAAGTTCATTAGAGAAATTTGTTATATTATTTTCTCCCCTTCTATCACAATCTAATCACCAAAGCGCTAGTGCTCTTTAATTTGGAAAATTGTTAATTTCATACTTTGTTACATATAATCTTAAACATGTATCCACATGTTTTTCAAGCTTGTTCCTCAATTTTGACTTCAAGAATGAAAGTGCACTAAAAATTCTCTCATCGTCCCCTAATCCCAAAATCATGGTTTGACACAAATCTGCTAATTTGAAATATTTTGATATGTTTTCTTGCAAGTATTGGCTAGCACTTAAAGTAGTCCATAACCTTGTTATATCACCAGTTTCATTTGGATTATCCAAAAAAGGATATTTCTTCCACATTGTTTCAGCAAAGCATCCACCTTGTTGATACTATTTTGATGAATCTAAAATACCTTCAATATGTTCTCCATGTATCGAGACTTTCTTGCAAAAGTTGTCTACTAAACATTTTAATCTCTTTTGGAAATCGACTATTAAAGTTCTTGGACATTGAATTTTTTTCCAAATTGAAGGTATACCACACACATGGCCTCCAAAAATTCATCTCGAGGAAATCGTTCTCTTATCTCTGATGATAGTGATCTTGCAATTTTTATCAAATTATATCTCACTGAAATCACAATATTATCAAATTGGTCTCTTGACATGGGGAAATATTTGGTGATTTGTCCCGTATTACTAATATAATGAAAGGGAACCATATACCCACACACTACGATACATAGTATCCATTTTCATCAAACATCATTTTTTTTTTTAGTATTTTCTATATTGATGATCTTAGTCCAACTCTTAAACTCTGGACCAGTATAAGAGTCTGGCATCATTTACAAATTATCCAATGCAAGGCATGATGAATTTCTCGCATTTGTGTATTCTGCAATATAAATTGTGTGATTCTATGACATTTTCATGAGGACATTCATTTCATGTAGCATAGGAAGAATTCTAGCCATGTCAATTATGTCTCTATATCAGTTAGTCAAAAAAGAAGATCTTGAGCTTTGTCTACATTGTAGCGATTTTCATACATCAGCCCTACCAAAGATTTGAACTCGCTAAATATTCTTTGAGCTGGTCCATTTAATGAGATCCATCTTGTATCTGTTGAGTTTTCTTGAGTGTTGGGGTAGCATCGGATGTGCTCTAGCTCCCAAAATTTGTGGAGGGACTAGAGTGCATGAGATCTCCAAGGCCCAGAAATGGATTTGGGAAATTACATCTATTTTGGAAGATAATTTATTAATTAATATTTTTAATTAAGGACCCTAAGTCTAACTTAGCAAAATTAAAATATTAAAGGTAATTAATTTAAACATGTGATGGAAATGACTTAAGTCACACGGATCAAAATTTCTTTTAATTTGAGCCATAGATTCAAGATCTGATCATGGCCATTGGTTTCCTAATGAGAAAGTATAAAGAAAGGCTTGGGGTCAGTTGGAGAACATACACACGAAGGCAGATCATTGAGACTAAGATGAAATTCAAGGGAGAGTTTGCTAAGAATTTTCAGAAGTGTTTGAGCTGTGGAGAGGGGTCATATTGGCTAAGGGGATGATCTGATCCCATTGCCAAGAATCAGCAAGAGGCATAGAGGCAGAAACCAGGAGAAATGCAGAGAAGCAAGGGTAGCAGAAGCAGTTATGCAACAACTACACAGTGTAGATGATTCAACCACTACGTAGGCCCAGAAAGGGAAGCGTTGGGTAGCAAGAGACCCTCCAGGGTTGTGCAGAGACCATTCTAGGGCAACGTAGGGTCTGTGTCACCCATTCCAAGGTTACAAAACCCTGTCCATGCTAGTGCAGAGGCAGACAAAGGATGATAGGGTTGACACAGGGGATTAAGGGGTAGTGCTTGGGTTTCTAGGGCTAGAAATTGGCTGAGTCTTGTAAATCCCATTTGAGGGCATGGATCAGTTAAGTTTTTGGTCTCAGAACAACAGGTTAGCTGTAGATATATTATTTTTCTCTGTCCAGTTAACCAGTAAGGTGGCCATATTTTTTGTATTCAGAAACTAATTAAAAATATCAACCCTCTAGCAGCCAGAAGACTAGTTTTCTCGCATAGGGTTTTCCCAAGGACAGTTGTCCAAAAAATCTTGTGTGTCACTTTGTCTATGTGCATGTATTTCTATTTTAGATATGAATTGATGAAATTCTATTATGTGTTTACTTCAATGTTAATATCAATATTTTAGAATTAATAACTTGTTTAAGTAGGAGAAATATAACCAGATCTAACAGTAGAATTTCTACATAAAGTAACATTCATAAATTTTCACATGGTATCAGAGTAATTGCAGATCTAGCTGGATCACCAGCAGAAGATTAAAGAATTTTTGTTGCAGAAAGCAACAAAGAGAGTAGCACTAGCGACAAAAATTCATATCTAAAGGGATAACACAACAACAGAGGGAGAAGAGCTATGCAGAGGCCAGAGTGACATAATCCTACGTAGTATCCACACAGGCCCATGTACTTATTATGCAGAGGCAGCGCAGAGAAAATGTTGGGATTGTCTTCTCACACAGAGGTCAACTAGGGTGACACATATATGAATCTGTGCTGATTCAAAAGTGTCGGAAAAGTGCTGCAGAACTTCAGAAGTTGCTGGTGAGGTTAAATTTATGAAGATTCATAATTTATCCTAAGCACTAGGTGATAAAGAGCGAGAGGAGATTAACTTCTCAAAGGGTTTCTAGCCAAAGAAATATGCAGATTGATCAGAGGATCGAAGAGAGCTGTTTCGTTGTTGATTTGGTAGATTTCCAAGAGAGGAAATAAGTCTTCAGAGAGAGAAGAAGGTTCCTTTTTTGCTAAGGACCCTAGATCCAAGATTCAGTAGAGAAGTGGGGAAAGGAAGATTTGTTTCGATAGAGTAGATCTGAGCATATGGCACCTCAAGGACTACGTGATCATGATAGGTTGGACGACCTATCCAACTTTGTTGTATGGAAGGCTAGAATCCTGGTAGTCATGGAGGCATACGGTCTATGAGACCATGCAGAAAAAGTCATGGCCACGTCGACCGCTATAGATCTCTCGAAGAAGCATGAGGAAGTTGTGGCACATGCCAAACATTTCATAATGGATGGGGTTAAGGACCATATAGTTCCACACATAGTCGAAAAGAAAATGGTTCATGAGATGTGGAAAGCATTAACAACCCTATATGAGGGGAAGTTCGTCTAGAGGAGAATTCTTTTGAAGAATCAACTGCGGTCATTCATGATGACCAAAGGAGAAGAAATAGAGCCCTTCCTTTTCAGATTATAGGCGATCAAAGATCAGTTGTCTACCATGGGAGAAAAGGTGGAGGATGATGTGATGGTAAGGACTACACACAATGTGGTCACAAAAGAGTGGGAAACCTTTGTTCAAAGTGCCTTGGGCAAAGCGAACCTTCCCGACTGGGACAATATGTGGGCAATCCTTCATCAAGAAGAACTCCACCGATTGACCAAGAGGAAGTACATCACGAGATCAAGTAAGGTGAAGAAGGAAGAGGAAGAAGATGCAACCTTGGCATCAAAGAGGCACCAAGGGAAGAAGAAGCATGATCTATCCAAGATCAAGTGTTTCCAGTGTGGTAAACTAGGAAATTTCACTAGAAATTGCCAAAAAAGAAGATGGACAAATAATCTTCTACTTCCAAGGTTGTTGTGGAGGATGGTGGGTCAGAAGATGACACAGCCATAAGCACTCATGAACCATGAAAGTGGGGTGACATGGATACTTGATCAGCTACAAAGTGGTGGCAGGATCCTTGAGTAGCTCATCTCTTGGATCACATCTGAGCTACGGGAGCCTTAAGACAGTGGCGATGGAGCATAGGTGGAGCTGAAGATTGAAGGGAGAAGCATAATGAAGATGCAGCATCAGCGTAGGGGATGATGTGACTTCAACATCACAATGCATGCTGACTTATGCAGAGCAAAGTTGCAACATCGTGGAGGCTTCAGGAGGACAGCATAGAGCAGCAGCAACGTGAGAGATTTTAGCACAAGGGCTGATGTTACTTCAACAATGCAGAGGGAGCCTTCTTACGTAGTGCAGATTTGTAGTTGCGCATCATCTTACAGATTTCAGCACAGATCAACAACCGATGGAGCTTCAATGATGAGGATGCAGCCCAACTGAATTTTCTGTCAAAGATTGGGTAGGACCTTTAGTTGTTTCTCCCAACAACTGAAGTTGCAGTGCGGTATTTGGTAGCACGATGCAGCATATTTAGAGGGAGTTACAGTACAAATGTGGCAGTGGCGGTGGCAGAGTCATGGGCAACAGTACAAAATGGCATCAACAACATAGTGATGAAGGGAAACAGGTCCAGCATCAGTGCAGATACCCACACCAAAGATTAGTGCAGAGCTTCGGGGTGAAGCAGAGCTGTACTAGAGCACATTCCTGGCTAAGAGGGAGTGTTTAGTATTCTTGATTGTTGGGGTAGCATCGGATGTGCTCTAGCTCCCAAAACTTGTGGAGGGACTAGAGTACACGAGATCTCCAAGACCTAGAAAGGGATTTGGGAAATTCCATGAAGTTTGGAATATAGATAATTAATTAATTAATATTTTTAATTAAGGACCCTAAGTCTAACTTAGTAAAATTAAAATATTAAAGGTAATTAATTTAAACATGTGATGGAAATAACTTAAGTCACACGAATGAAGCTTTATTTTAATCTGATCCATCGATTCAAGATATGATCATTGGTTTCCAAACAAGAAAGTACAAAGGAAAGGCTTGGGGTCAGTTGGAGAACATACACACAGAGGCAGAGCGCTGAGACTAAGGTGAAATTCTAGGGCGAGTTTGCTAAGAATTTTCAAAAGTGCTTTAGTTGAGGAGAGGGGTAGTGTTGGCTAAGGGGATGATTTGATCCTAGTGTCAAGAATCAGAAAGAGGAAGAGAGGCATCAAGCAGGAGCATCATAGAGAAGCATGGGAAGCAGCAGTAGCTGCGCAACGTAGAGGATTCAGCCACTACGCAGGTGCTACGCAGGCCTAGAAAGGGAAGCAGGAGACCCTCCAAGGTTACGCAGAGACCATTCTAGGACAACGTAGGGTTTGCATCACCCATTCTGGGGTTATAAAACCTTCTCCACGCTAGCGGAGAAGCACACAGAGGCTGATTGGGCTGACATAGAGGTTTCAGGGGAAACACTGGGGTTTCTAGGGCCAAAAATTGGCTGAGTCTTGTAAATACCATTTGAGGGTGTGGATCAGTAAAGTTTTTGGTCTTAGAACAATAGGTTAGTCGTAGATCTATTATTTTTCTCTGTCGGGTTAACCAGTAAGGTGCCCATATTTTCTATATTCAGGAACTGCTTAATAATATTAACCCTCCAGCAACCAGAAGACCAGTTTTCCTGCATTGGGTTTTTCGGGGACAATTGTCCAGAAAATATTGTGTGTCACTTTGTCTATGTGCATGTATTTCCGTTTTAGATCTGAATCAGTGAAATTTTGTTATGTGTTTACTTTGATGTTAATATGAATATTTCAGCATTAATAACTTGTTTAAGTAGGAGAACTATAACCAGATCTAACAGTAGAATTTCTGCATAAAATAACATTCAGAAATTTTCACAATATCAACATATTTTAGTAGTTTCTTTTCCAACCATAACACCATTTGCAAATTTTTGAATCTATAAATATCATTTGGGACTACGAGAAAAGTATGCATAAGTCTCACATACAAGATCTTCAACTTTTGAAACTAATGGAAACTTGCTTACTATTTTAAATGCAAGATTCATCCTAAGAGCCATACAATGAATATTAAGAATATGTGGCAAATATGATAGTCGTAGTATAAAACAAATTCCATTCCTTTGTCCTTGCATTATCGATGCTCCATCTGCTCAAACACATACCAATTTTTTTTCAATCATTAAATGATCCATCCCACTTTCCTTCAAACTATTAAGAACAAGTTCATAAATATTTTTAGATGTAGAAGTCTCTCTCATATTTTTAATACCAAGTAGATAGGAATGCCTAATATGGTCATTAACCATATAAATCCTCATGCAAATCCATGAAGTATTATCTATAGCCATAACCTCATCTAAAGACAATGCCAAAAACCTATCATTTTCAATCTTCTGTTTCTAATCATCCTTTTCTACTTGAGCTAGATATCTTGCCCATTCCCAACCACTGGTTTTAGGCCAATGCGAAGACCGAAAGTTTGGCACTTGAAGAAAATATATAAATTTCATGTGATCTAGATAATCTGTCATAGGATGACCTTTACATAAGATGTGAAATACAATGCTCAATTTTATCGTCTTGGATAACAAACTTCTTTCCATCGACTTTTCAAATAGAGATATGATGGTTAATCCACTTGCCTCAAGTTTCCTCTTAATTATTAAACATTTTTTGCATTATTCCACACATTGGATATGTCGACATTCCTCAAAATATTTCCATCTGACAATAGATTTCACTTTACCATTTACAATTTTATTTTCATACACCTTTTCTGCATGCTTTTGTATCGTATCTAGCTTCATATGAAATTTCACTACCTTGCAAATTTTCTAACTACACGTAATACGTCTAATTTCGTATAAAACCTCATTCACATTTGTAGGAGGTATTTCTTCAATAAATGGAAAAATTGAGACCCAATCATCTTGGAATTGTCTCCCTACGGTCCACTGGCCTTTTTTCCTTTTCCATGAATGGTTTGTGTCACCTTTCAAGGAAAAATATTTAACATTTTCATCGCCAATTTCTGTTGAAATTGCAGTTATCTCACCCTGATCACTTGAGGAACTTATTCTTTCATCCATCATATGGATATCATATGCATTTTCACAAGAGTTAACATCTTTCTCAGTAACATATTGTTCAAAGGAGCTTGAAGCATGAAGAGAATGTGTATTCTTGGATTGAGTGTTTTGAAAGTATGATAATACATCCATTTTCCTTGAAGGTTTCTTCCCATGATTAACTTTTGACATCTCACTGAATATTCCACAATTAAAATTTCAAATCGATCTAGAAACGTGCATCAATAGTTTCCAAGAGTTGAGAATTACTAGATTTGTAAGTAGCATTCAAAGTAAAATAAGTGTAATGTTCACAAAAACCATTAGGAATTTTTTTATTAAAATGTCATACCAAGCCCAAAAGAAAAAATAAATCATTATACAAGAAAAAATAACATCATGATTCATTATCTATAAAAAAAGAAAATAATTCAAATGTAAAATATATAAAAATTTCCATTAAATTAATTCATATCTCCAAATCGCCTAGTGAACACTTGAAAGCTTTAAACAAAATAGAAAAGTATTACAATAAATTTAATCATCCTTTTAAAAACACCTCTCCATCCAAAGATTATATATATATATATATATATATATATATATATATATATATATGAGAATGTTCTCCAAGATCAAAGATTAATTAGAATAGGTGTTGCTTGCACCTATAGTTTTCCACTATACAGTTTTTAAGGTTGATGTATTTATAAGCCAACTTATACATACTCAAGCATAAATATATATTTACTTCATGTATCCCCACCATACAACGACTCAAAAGATGCACATTTCATACTATTCATAACTGTGGTTTTTATTTCTTGTACTGAAATACATGTGGTTTTTTATTCATGCCTTGTGGGCCCTCTCTGGCTTGTGGTTATTATCTATGAGAATATGAGAATGTTCTCCAAGATCAAATATTAATTAGAATAGGTGTTGCTTGCACCTATAGTTTTCCACTATACATTTTTTAAGGTTGATGTCTTTATAAGCCCACTTATACATACTCAAGCATAAATATATATTTACTTCATGTATCCCCACCATACAACGACTCAAAAGATGCAAATTTCATACTATTCAGACTTGTGGTTTTTATTTCTGGTACCAAAATACATGTGGTTTTTTATTCATGCCTTGTGGGCCGTCTCTGGCTTGTGGTTATTATCTATGAGATGGCCATCATAATAAGAAGTCATTCTACTTCAATAGCATACCCCAATACCAATACAATATGTAGACCAATTGGCAACAATGTGTCTCGTTAAGGCACTCCTTGTGTGAAGGTTTCCGGCTCAAAATCCCATGGGTACATTCAGATATCCTGTTGGTACCTTACAATATTCCATGTCTAGCTTCAACGTTTAAAGGGAAAAAGGCTCTACGATACCCATAAGTAATTCATTGTAGCTGGATGATCATATTTCCTGTGTAACTAAAGGTTTCCACTAGAGCCTTTTTCACTTGAATTTTTAAGGTATATTTAGATGACTTTTTAGAATAATTCTAATTTTTAATAACTTTTAATTTTGATGCATGGAAATATTGAACTACCACCAACATTTCTTATCAACATCCTCACCTATAGACTATGAAGTATGTACACCAATATACTATTATCTAAAATTCAAGTTATTGAAGTCACTCTCCTTCATTTCCTAATAATTTAAAACCAAAAGGTCAAAAATTGACAATTTATATGCAATCTAACAATATCTTGTTTCTTAGTAGAAGTAAATTCTATATACGTGTAACATAAAACTTCAGTGATAATGAAAAGAGAGATCAGAGAGGATGGTTTTCTAATATTATGGAAGAAAATTAAAGGCAGATTAAAATTTTACCCAAGTCACAAAATGAAGAGAAAGAGGTTGAAAATATGATTAGGGCATAAAACTTAGTGTATAATTAGGTAATTTATAAATATGATAATCCTTTCCACAAGCTCGTTATTCATTATAGTCTTGAGAATTTTATGATGTAGTTTAAAGTGTAGAGGCACCATTGTTTGGAGCACACAATAACAAGTAAGGAAATTATAGGAAAGATTCTTGAAATATAGAAGAAAAAAGAAGAAAAAGAAGTTGTCAAAATTCCAGCTCAATGAAAAATATACAAAATTTTAAATTGAAATCCTACTGTGCTCATGTAGAGGAATTTGTTCAAACATTTTGTCAAACAATGTGAGTGCAAATTAATTGAAACAAATTAACACTAGCAATAGATGAGATATTTCAGGATCAAGCTTTTATATTATTTTGGGGCATTAAGTGTGCATTTATAATGATGAAATAAGAAGGCACTTCACTTGCATCTGCACCACTAAACCAACATGTAAATAATTACATACAAGCTGCCATAAATTTTAAAGATTTCATTCATTAGTTTTGTCAAGTATTTTGTAAATTTTCACATAGTTATTTCTTCATGAGTTACAATATCAAAGAGGAAGTCATTAATTTTTGTTTCACTATGTAACATAGATATGTAATTCCTCAAACAAATATGTGGTTGAGGATATCAAACCAATGTGAATTGGACCAGTTATTTGCATGAAAAAATAGGAACAAACACCCTTGGTATATGGCTTTGAGAGATAGAACACTGATTTAAAGGGAGTAACATATTTAATAATATGTATGGTGGCTTGAACCCATGTCTTCTTCCCAAGAAATAATTGCAGAAGTATAAGCTTTGTGGCTGAAGGAAAGAGTACTAGTGCCTTTTGCAGTGGGTTAATGGAGTCAAGTGAAATGTGAAGAGGGAGGTCTCTTTGTTGAGAAAGAGGGGGTGCACCAGTTGAATGGTAAAAGATATGTTAACTCCTCTCCTTAATTTACTAATGAACCAATAGCTCATTTGGAACTATTTTTTACCACATAAATTAGTTGTACCACTCTAAATGTTTATAAGAGAAATTCACTAAATAAACTATCAAAACTTGCTATTGTTTTCTCATTAATTCTAAAATGAAATTTGTTACAGGGAAAACCAAAGAACTAATTCGTTGCTCTCTATTGAACAAGAGAGTAAGATAATTATTTCATGAAGGACGTCCATGAAACTACCAGGTTCTACTTAATCATAACAAACAACCCTTGTGCACAAGTTAAGACTCATGTATGCCAAATGTCAAAGAAAAAAAAAATTCCTGTAAATTGTTTGAAACAATGTGTCAAAGAAATGTGGTATCATGGAGTGAACTGAATGGGTATGCCAATGAAGCTCTGAAAATTTTTAACAAAATTTTCCACTAGAAGACATAAAACTCACTACCAAGTTGCTTCTTGTATACAAGCCAGAAATATTTCTTCAATCAAATCATGCCTCTGATGTGTTGAACCAAAGAGTGCCATTGCTTTACCTGAAGATTCCTGAAGATGTCCTCCTCTGTTGCTTGATATTCATTTATCATGATGTTTTGCCTCTAGTATCTATGTAAACCCTCTTCTTTTTTTCCCTTAGATTGTCCTAAATCTCATAAAAAAATCACGGAATGTAAATAGAATGGCTCATTGTTTGAAGATGTATTCCTTCTACTACTGATGTTGATGCATCTACCCTTGTTTTCGCAGTTGTAGATGATGTCATTAATCACTATCGAAAATGTTAGAAAATGAAGGATACTTTGATTTAGTGGACATACAATGAGGATTATTGCAATGAAACCTTTATGCCAAAAAAATCCAACCATCTCAATGTAAATTCATATCAAATTAAGAGTTGGAACTATATTTTGAAATTTGTGCCAGATTGACCTTGTTATAGTCTATAACATTTTTCAATTGAAGTGCTCATATCAAATCTTCAAATGAACACACAATTTGAGATTTACCAAGGTATAATGCAACCTTCACAACTAAAGAATATAGGAGATGAATCGTAGAGCCTAAATTTTTCTTTAAAAGAGATGATGATATTGAGCCAACGTCTCAAGAATTTTTGCCCTACTGAGGTCTGATCATTGAATAAATGATAGTTGTAGTCTTAGAATCGGGTGTATTTTTACATCAATGGGAGTTGTGAAATCACTTTATCTTTAAGTCATAAATCATTCTAGGATACTTTATGCAAGATACATTTGATTTTGTATAGGTTTAGGTCATGCCCTATTTGCAAAGGACTGAATATGCACCAAGGTTTCAAAATAGTGCCTCGGATCAGACAAAGCCTTTTCTAAATAACTTATGAACAAAGATGCATCCTTAAGCACACACTCAACTCAGAATGGGTATCCTCAGGAAGTCAAAAATAACTTCAAAAAATCATTATAAAGGCCTAAATGAGTTTTCACAAACCAAACCCAAAATTCAACTACAGTGCCATTGATATACCAGAATTTATGCCTTGGTTCAAGTGTGAGTAGATCAAAAGTGGTTTATATTTAAGGCAAAATATCAATAAAATATGATGTAACCATGCCTAAGATATTATGTGAAAATGGTCTTATTTTCTTAAGAAAACAAGCCATAAAATTTGTAACAACTGCACGCTAGGAAGGGACTCCTTTGATGGTTGAAAATTTCCATAGAAACTCTAACGAACCTACCTAAGGAGGACATAGATGTCTTTAAAAAAAATGGTTGAGTTTTCCTAAGGAAACCTACAAACCTCGATGTTTGAGCATATGGATTATCCTGCGAAGCAACCATAACTGACAAAAAGGAGAGACACAATCGGGCTGCACTTTCATCGGCAAGAGGTAAAAAAAAACAGAATATATATGGGGGATTACAAAGAATTGGTGAATAAATCCTTTCCTAGAGGGGTGGAGTTGACTGGATCTGCTTGGGGAGTGCAACACATTCAAAAATAATTCACCCATAGAGCACCCACACTATCAAATTTTAAGCATAGACTCGCACTGTAAAATTACAGAGCACCCACACTTTGAAGCATTCACATGTACTGTGAAATTTAGACACACAACTCTCACACAAGGGGACTTTCAAATTTATGCAACCCGAATTCCCCTAGGGGTTAATTGTAAATAAAAATAACTGGCAACCAATAAATCAAGGGGAAATTCAACTTGAAACCAGTAAATCAGGGGCTATTCTAACCAAATTCAACCTCTCACTAGCAAAATCTGCGTGAATGCCATTCGAATTAACCTCCAAACCAATAAATCAACAGCGAAGGAAAGCCAATCCAACCTCCAAAGGAGGTGAGTCAGTTGTTTCACTCTTTATGTGCCCTTATTTATTTAGAAAACAATATACTAATTAATTATTTTTTAAATAATTTTGGGGCTAACTATACAAAAGGGGTTTTATATAAAAAATTCACCCCTCCAAAATCTAAAACCCCTAAATTTATCCCTTGTGCTAAAATTCTCCCCTAAAATTTTCTATGCCCCTGACTATATTGCCACATATGACCGTGCTGACGGAGAAATAAGTTTAAGCCGATGGGGATGGGTGGTTAGCCCCGACCCCTGACCACATGGTAGTAATATGACCCTAATTTGGATTTTAAGGTGTTATGGCACAATTTAATGAAGTGAAAAATGCACCTTTTTCGGCAAGAATCACGTCGATCCATGGAAAATTTGTTACTCAAAGGACTATGTAAAGGGTGAAATTGTCATGTAATTAAGAGGTTTTGCCAATTTGTAGGATAAATAACATATTTTGGCTCCAAGAAGCATAATTTGCTCAATTTTTAATCTTTTTGAGCTCAAGAAGAGCCTAGATAGGGGATTTTGAGTGTCCTGAACTCAATGGTAGCCTCAGATTTCCGATTTAAGCACTTTATGATGGAATTTTTGTAGAATCAAATCTTTAGTGCTATAGGCGGGGATAGTTTTGAAGAAGTATGAAGGCATATTTGAGCATGGAAAGAGCCTAGTCAAAGGTTTTCCAAACTTTTAGTTTCATATACAACAACTATTACTTCAATAGAGCAGCTCTTTTCAATATTTTTTAGATGTGATTATGAGATAATTCCTTTTCAACTCTTCATTATGAAGGAGTTGGATGTTTATGCTTTTAATTTCAAGTGGAGTACAAGAAGATCTTGTGGAAGAGTCCTTTTTATGTTGACATATTCACGACTTGTTGTAGGGAGTCATCTTTCTGAGTGAGAATTATTTGTAGGAGAAACAAGCCACTCTAGAGTCAACAAGTTGTAATGTACTCATTTGCTACTTAAATAAATACAATGATCTAACCATTGGAGAGACCCAAAGTCATATCCCAGAAGGAGTGAACTCTGTTATCAAATTATTGATTTCTTCTCTTCATGTTTATCATCTTGAGTTGCATATGCATGTGTTTCTCTTTTAAGTTCACGTGAAAACTAAACTCCTCATCTTTGAAGAGGTGGTGAAACTAATTTCATCTTTAAAGACCCATTATTCTTAACTTGTAAAGTGTTACAGGATGATAATAGTTTTTCTCCAATTTCAGATCACGTGGTATAAGAGTGGGTTCTGACCATATTGCAAGTATGGGAAGGGAACTAAACCGTGAAATACTCAAAGAGTTGGAGGAGATTAATATTTCTCTTCGAATGGAGAATATTGAGATAAGGAGATTGCTTGAAGTTGTAGAGGAGGATAAAAGGAAAATGCGCCTACAATTGTAGCATGTATTGGAGGAACAGAATGGTGATATTTCCATCTTGGAATAAGCAAATAATCCCTCCAAGATGAAGCGAATTTGTGGGCATGGTTCGTGCACAGGATATGGACACTATGTTGAGAATGATGCTTGCAAATTTTTTCAGCATCTGAAAGATTCTCCCTAAGTGCCTATTGGTAAAAGTGGTTGGCTAGAGTCACCATCCACTTCTTCATCAACATTTGAATTGAAAAATATGGGTGTTTTGACAAAGGTGGTTATTGGAATTTCTTGTTCTACTCCTTCAACTAATGTCGATAACACATATTTTACATCTTTTGAAAAGAAAACTAAGGGTATTGGCATGAATCTTTTAACTTATATGGGTTATTATGGAAGAGGTCTTAGAGTCAATGGCCAAGGAATTACTAATCCTATCGAATGAAGGAACGACCACAGTATGAAGGATTGGGTCATGGCCATGAAGAAATTGGAGGGTGCTCCATAATTGTTGAGGAAAAGAAATCATCAAGTGACGATATATCACACCATGATGGTAGTGATAATGAAAAATTTTCTCTGAAGAGATATGAAAATTATGAGGAACATGCCAAGTCCCTTTTTTCTCATCAAAGTCACATCCCAAAGGACATGTTTATGTGTCATGGGGATTTTAGAAATGTTGGTGATTTTTATCATTTATGGGAAATGTTTCCTTGCACATTTTGTGATGCATTTGATCATTGTGTGGCTGAGTGTGAGAAAAGTAAGGATATGGTCAAGAAAATGGATCAAATCCTTGGGACAAGATATGAGGAACCTATGCCAAGTATGAATACTTTATTGTTGATGGGCAAGCATAAGAATTTTTGTACCCATTGTAGCATGAACGGACACCAGATTGAAAAGTGTTGGAAAATCCATCCGGAACTTCATCCCAAGAAGGACAAAGAGGTCAAGAGATCCCTTACAAGGAAAGAAACAGGTGGAAAAGTGGAAACCGATGTAGTTCCTGAAGTAGCATGTGAAGAAAAGCAGGTGTATAAAGAAAATCCATAAGCTTGGTTAGGCAAAGAATGGGTAGATTGTTTTGTACAATTAGCTTGCTCTGAAAAATTGTAAATACTTTTTGTATATTACTGCATGGGTACTTTGTAAAGTGAATTCATGTACAAATCAATTTTATGCAACAAGTGTGTTTTATTTAGCATGTTATGTTATATTGGTTTGATGATAATTCAACTTGAATGGAACTTTTCGGATGAGAATTTTCATCTCATCCAGTATGTCTACAAATGTGTCCAACCCTCACCTATACAAGTATTTCTATGTGAAGCTTGTTTATGAATTTGATCTTTGGTAAATATTGTGAAACAATTGACCATAACAATGTGGAAAAATATAAGCATGTCATTGAACAAAATGAAGTCAGTTCATAAAAAAGTACAAGTGCATATTGAGGACAAGAAAACCAAGTGTAAAGAAATGCATGGAAAGCATTGAGTTGCTTTTGATTTCCAGGTGGAAGATCAAGTTTTTCTTTCAGAAAAGAAAGACTTTCAAGGTGAATTTTGTTTGAGCTAGAGAAATTTGATTTTGGAGAGAATGTTTAGATTCCATCTATGGCATATTTTGTTCCTACATGTTTAAGAGAATTGCAGCAAGCCACAATTCTTGTCAGGAGGATAAGGAATTCACGCAGAGGTGATGTGGATTACCTTGAAAGAGGCTCAAAGGCATCAATTCAAAAAGAACAAGAAGGATTGATATTGGGAAATTAAATGATATTTTTACTCATTTTTTTATTGAAGATAGAATTTTGGAGGTCCAAAAGTCCCTGGTGGGGAGGTATGATCCGAAGATAAAAAATAGGCTTAAAAATTAAAGTTCCCAGAATCTCCTGAAACTAGCATCAAGCTGCAGTGTTCATCGTTATGATTCTAATGACATTTGAATCACTTCAATCTGACCTCGTATGAAGAAGCTATGGCGTTCTGAAGTTTTTGACCAACAACTAAAATTTCAACAACATGGTTGATTAGGTTGTTGTCTAGGCAACCCATACAACTGATGCCATTAGCTGACTATGCAGGGTACGGTTGGCAGTGGACCAATCATGTCTTGAAATGTGGCATCGCCATACAGGTTGCAGGTGCTCATTTTGATTGGTGGTTTCATTTGAAGTGGCCCAATAAGAGGTTACCACGTGGCCCAATCAAAGGGCACCACATGGCCATCTATGGTTAGAATTTTTTATTTTTTTTATCAGGCCCAAGGGCCTCGACAAGGTTCGACTCCTATACCTACCACAACACAACTCCACACTCTACCACTGCACCATGACTTTGGTTCTTAACCTATATAGGTCACCGATTATATTTAATGATATATCTAGGCATTTTGGGTAAGGGGCGGGGCACTTGGCCCCAACCTCTAGTTTCTGTTATCACCATGACCCAACTTTATGCTTACATACATAAATGGAAATAAAATAGCTCGAATGATGATAGCTTATCTCTGAGAAGAGATGTTGTGGCTACATGCCTCTGAACTATGTTACAATGAGGCTCAAAGGTCTATTTATTATCGAGAAATAATGGAAAACCCTGAACATCCAAAAGCCTAACCCTAGGAGATAAAGCACCAAAATGATGGGCCCTGTTTGGGTAAATTGGTACATCAACTTCTCGGGGACGTAACTTTGGTAGAAAATCTCCATTTGACATGCATAATACCTTGTTAGAAATAACTATTCAAGGAATACAACTTTCGAGTGGAAAACATTAATTAAAATTCCATGTTGGCCCCAATTTTCCCAAAAAACGTCATTTAGGGCCTCAAAATGGCTCTGAAAGTTCAAGACCTGAAAAACTACCAAAAATAGTAAATTGTGCTATAATTAAGGAAAACTGAAGGAAACAATGGTGGGGGTCCAATTGGAATAGGCAGGTGGCCAACAATATCCACCTGGATCAACCCTATCCCCTTAGGAAGCAATGTTCCCCATTGTGTTGAGTTCCTCCATGAGATGAGAAAATTTTTATTGAACTTGGTCTCTGGTGAGCCACTTGCCTTGGTGTAGGAGTTGACCAGATTTGGAAACCCAATATAGCTGGATCTTTTGCTCACGAGTGTTCTTGATTTGCATGTCCATAATCCTATTATTTGTGGCTTTTTCCATGTAGTTGGGTTTTAGCTTTGTTGGTGTGAGGTTTTCTGCAATGTCTGATGTGTCCAGTAACGGTGGAAAGTATGGTTGAAGGCGGTCCTCATTGAACACTGGGTGCAGGCCAAGGAATGGAGGAATCCTGAGCTCAAAAGAATTATCTCCCACAACCTTGATAATGGTGTAAGGCCCATATCGGAGTGGTCTGAGCTTCCGATGAGCTCTGGTTAGGTGTTATTTTTGCAAATGCAACCAAACTTTGTCTCCCACCTAAAACTTGTGTGGCACTTGATGTTGATCATGTCGTTGCTTGTACTTGGCATTGGAATTATCCAGGATTTCGTGAACCTGCTAGTGAACATATTGGATACGCTCAATAAATCTGGTTTCTTTATCATCCTTAGACAATACATGTGTGGATTTTGTCTATGTAGTTGCATGAGGTATGGAAACATCAATCAAACACAATGGTTGAAATCCTAGACCCACTTGAAATGGAATATGACCAATCAAGCTATGGATAGCTCTGTTATAATTGTGTTTCACATAGAGGAGGCTTTCATCCCAAGTTCATGGATGCTTGGAGTTGGACCTCTGTCTGGCCATTAGTCTATGGATGGAATGTAGTCGAATTGGTGAGCTTGGTGTCCAATAGTGTCGAGACGCTTGACCAGAATGTGCTAAGGAGCCTACTATCCTAATATGACATAATGGTTTGTGGGATCCAAAAATGTACCCACACTCATTCAAATAAGGGTTTGGTAGTGTCCTCTGTTATGATACTCTTGTTGCAGGTTTCCAATATAGCCATCTTAGAAAATTTGTCCACAACCACAAATACACAGTCATTACCATGCTTGGTAGAAGGGAGGCCAGCCATATAGTACATGGAGATGGATTCCCACGGCTGGCTGGGAGAAGGGATAGGAGTGTACATGCCTTGATTCTTGATGGTTGACTTGGTGATGGCACATGTAGTGCATGATCTAATATATTTTCCAACATCCATTCGGATTTTGGCCAATAAAAGTACTTTTGTAGTACAACCACAATCTTCTTCATACCAAAGTGTCCTGCGACCCGACTATAGCGTGCATCCCAAATCAGCGTGGCACACTCGCTCAAAGGAACACAAAGGTTGCCCAGGTAGCATAATAATGCATCTTGGAGGTGGAAATCAAGAACTTGCTTTCCATATACTAAAATATGGTATGTGGAGGCGGACTATGGATCATTTTTGTATAGTTACGACCATCGAGAGGTATCATGGCCAAAATAGTAGAGAAAAATAGTTAGTGCTACAAATGGGGGCCAGCTGAAGCATTTTACAACATGATTGGTGATGCCCTTTTTTTATTTAATTTTCAAGTGGAATGGTTGTAGATATGTAGACCACTTTTGATGGCAATCGTTCTGCAACTTCCCTTGTGCATGTATAAACTGAAGAGGTCGGTGATTGGTGTGGATGAATGTCTCCTTCCCCAGATTGTAATGTTTCCATTGCCAGCAAGCCTGCATGATGGAATAATCTATTTATCATAGGTGGGGTACTTATGAATTATATCGGAAAGTGTCTCACTATGATAGGCCACTGGATGCCCGTGCTAGGTGACTGCACCAATAGCATAGTTGGAGGCGTCTATCTCAATTTCAAATGGATATTGCAGGTCTAGTAGTGTGAGTACCGGTGCAGAGCAGATGCGGTGCTTCAACTCAATAAAAAATCTTCTATTGGGATTCAGGCTAGAAAAACTTCGCTTTCGCCCCTCCCTTAGTAATATGACTCAAAGGCCAAGTGATATGGCAGAATCCCAACACTAACCTCCGATAAAAATCTGCAATGCTAAAAAAGATGCAAAGCTCTGTTAGAGTGATCGGGGATGGCTAATCCTGAATGACTTGGATCTTAGTCGGATCCACATGCACACCACACTCATCTATGATATAACTCAGATATTGGACCTGGCTCATGCCAAAGGTGCATTTCTCCAAGTTGGCACATATTTTGTGCTGTCGAAGGGTTTGAAGGACTTGCCAAATGTGTTGCAAGTGTTCTTCCCAACTCTTGCTGAAGATGAGGATGTCGTCTAGATAAACAACCATGAATGAGTTGGTGAAGGGTAAAAAGATATCATCCATTAGCCTCATAAAATTAGTATGAGAATTTTTCAACCCGAAGGGCATAGCCAACCATTCAAAAAGGCCTTCCTTGGATTTGAAGGTGGTCTTACATACATCTATGGGCTCTAATGGAACCTAGTGATAGCCAGTATTCAGATTGATCTTGCAAAAATACTTGGCCCCCTTGAGTTGGTCTAGAAGGTCATCAATCCATGGGATTGGATACCTGTTCCTGATAGTGAATTTTTTTAGTGCTCGATAGTCAATGGAGAGGCTCTAGGTCCCATCCTTCTTCTGTGCAAGTACAATAAGGCTACCACAAGGCGAGGAACTTGGTGGGATATTCCCTTTTTGCAGCAAATCCTGAATTTTCCGCTTGATCTTTTCATTTTATAGAATGGAGTGATGATATATCATCTTGTTGGGTAGAGGTGCTCTGGGATTCATATTGATCGAATGCTTGATTTGATAGTGCAAGGGTACCCTTGTGGGTGAGGAGAAGATGTCCCTGTATTCCTCCATGATCATATCCACCTGCTTCTACTTCGTGGAGTAACCCTTCCCTGGGGCCATGGATGTGGCTACAATATTCTCCTTACTTTGAGAGTGAATTAGAAATAAAAAAAATTTCCTAGTCTGGGAGATGATATTACTACATTGCTTAGCAGAGATCAAAGAGATGCTGGAAGGAGGGGCTGCCTTTGGTATCATGTATAACTTTTAACCCAAGGAAATAACAACAATGTGATGCCTAGAATCATACATGGCATGATGCTTCCAAAAGTATGGTTGGAATGATAATACATTAGAAACTTCAAGAGGATCTATATCACACAATACCTCATCCGTGAAGGGATTGATGCTATAGGTAAGGAGACACTACTGGCTGACACAAAGATATCGTCCTTGGTGAAGCCACTTGATGGTGTACGACTACAGGTGTGGTGTGGTCGGTAGGGCCAAATGCTTTACTACCTCTTCTGAAATGAGGTTCTTTAGGCTCCTGCTGTTGACAATGAATTGTAGTGGCAAGCCCTTCACCCACATTTGTGAGTTAAAGAGGCGCTCCCCCTCCTTTTGATCTTTGAGTTCCACCTTTTAGAGCTTGGTAGTGACTACCATCACAGTGGGTTCTGCGTCAATGACCTACTTACCCTTATCAATTCCCTTGTCAGGTTCCAACTAAGAATCAGAAAATGCATCCACCTCTCAGTCCCTCAGGTCAGCCACCAATGCCTACGTTGCGCGACATTCATGCATGTTGTGAGTGGGTCTTTTATGGAACTCACACCACTTTTTGGTGTCCTTCTTTGCCTTCTCGTCACCCTTATCTTGCAGCTTTGAGGAGTTTCCCTCGAGGGTCCTGGTTAAGATATTTCCTTTGCTCTATGGCTTGGGGGTTCCTTTTTTCTTCTTTGGGTTCACATATCCAAAGTATCACTTCTTTTGCTTGAATTTATGCTCTATTTTGGTAGCATATCAGTATGCTGAACCAAGCAAGGAGATGTCTAGGAACCCTATTTCCTCTTGAATATATTTTTTCAAACAACTGCGATATGTGAGAACCAGATGTTTCTCATAATATTTGGTACCCAGCTTTGTGCGCAGGGTATGTAAAATACTTGTCAACTCATGCACATCTTGATCTCTCTGCTATCGGAACGTAGTCCATTATATGTACTTGTCTTCATAGATCCCAACAAGGGAGTAATTTTCCTTGATGACATCTTGAAAATAATTCCAAGTGTGCTCAACTGAGAATAGTGAGGTTTCCCCCTCATCCTTCTAATCACAGTAGGTTTCCCACCAGTCCTTGACGTGGGGCCTAACTTTCAAGAGTGTAAAAGTAATCTTTTCCCGATTGGAAAAATCATGAAGAGAAAAATACCCTTCCAACATATTTAACCATTTATCTACGGAATCTACATCTATCTAGCCTTGAAATGTGGGAATTTAAAAGTTGGATTTCACCTTAAAGGGAGTGGAACCTTGAGAGTGGCTGTCGGATGAAGATGTGTTTCCTGTGGGCATCCACCGAAGGATCTGGGTAAAGTCATCCATCATCACGTTATTATGTTTCCAAAGGGCCTCCTCAAGCAATATTTTGATAGGATCTCCTACTCCTTGGTCTTTATTTTTTTCTACCATGGGATTCCATCAGGGTTTGTGAGGCTGATCTTGCAAGGGTTCAACCAGATTGAGCCCTAACTCCTTATACCCTAACCTCATTGGGGACATGAAAAGAAAAACAAAGAAAGAGCATACTGCTCTAATACCACTGGTCCGAATTTATGCAGGAACACAACATAATAAAATATAAGCATGGAAATAGAGATGCAACAAAAATATAAATTCATTTCATTAATATTAAATACTAAAATATGCTTACATACAGAATGGAAATAAACTAGCTCAAGCGATGGTAGCTTATCTCTGAGAATATATGTGGCAGCTACATGCCTTTGAACTATGTTACAATGATGCTCGAAGGCCTATTTATTATTGAGAAACAAAGGAAAAACCTAAACATACAAAAACCTAACCCTAGGATATGAAGCGTCAAAATTATGGGCCCCGTTTGGGTAAATTTGTACATCAGCTTCCCAGTGAAGTAACTTTGGCATACGCTCTCCATTTGACGTGCACAATACCTCATTAGAAATATATATCCAAGGAATACAACTTTCGAATGGCCAACATCAATTAAAAACCCAGGTTGGCCCCATTTTTCCCAAAAAACATAGTTTAGGGCCTCAAAATGGATCCCTAAGTTCAGGACCTGAAAAACTGCAAAAAATAGTAAATTGTGCTACAATTAAGGAAACTGAAAAAATGAAGGAAAAAATTGTAGGGGTCCAAGTGGAATAGGCGGGTGGCCACCAATATCCACCTCTATCACACCATATGACCACAGAAAATGGTGGAGAGGACAGGGACTAAGCCCCAAGCCTTGGTCTTATTACACCACCCACGTGACTAGGCATAGAGCTTTGGCAGGAGGGGCGCGACACTTAGCCCTATCCCCTAGACTTATCGATGCTCACAAGACCATAGGTGGAGGGGCTGGGTGGATAAGACCTGAACCCCATTTATTTATAACAAACATGACCACCAATGAACATTTGGGAGTCAAAGTTGGTGGGGGTAGGAATTTGGCCCTTAACCTCAGCCATATTTCCACATATGACCATACCGATGGAGAAAGAGGTCTAAGTCGATGGGGGAGGAAGGTTAGCCGCCTACCCCTAACCACATGGCAGTAATATGACCCCAATTTGGCGTTTAAGGGGTTATGGCACCATTTTATGAAGTGACAAAATGCACCTTTTTTGGTAGGAATCAAGCTAGTCCTGAGAAAAATTATCACTCAGCGCACTGTGTAAAGGGTGAAATCATCGCACAATTAGGAGGTTTTGCCAATTTGCAAGACATATTGTAGATTTTGGCTCCAAGAAGCATAACTTGCTAAGATTTTAACCTTTTTGAGCTCAAGAAGAGCCTAGATAGGGGTTTATGAGTGTCCTGCCTCAGATTTATGATTTGAGCACTTTATGATGGCCATTTTGCAGAATCAAGTCTTTTAGTGCTAGAGGCAAAGACAAATTTGAAGCAATATGGAGGCATATTTGAGCATGGGAAGAGCCTAGTTAAAGGGTTTCCAACCTTCCAGTTTCATCTACAATAACTGTTACTTCAGTAGAGCAAATATTTTCAGTATTTTCTCAATGTGATTATGAGAGAAGTCCTTTTCAGCTCTTCATTGTGAAGGAGTTGCATATTTTTGCTTTTCATTTCAACTGGAGTACAAGGATGTATTGTGGAAGAGTCTTTTTTATGTTTACATCTTCATGACTTGTTGTAGCGAGTCATCTTTCTGAGTGAGAATTATTTGATGGAGATTGTTTCTTTGTAAGAGAAACAATCCACTCTAGAGTCAGCAAGTTGTAATATACTCATTTGCTACTGAAATCAATATATCGGTCTAACCATTGGAGCAGACCCGAAGACGTAGCCCAGGAGGGGTGAACTCCATTATTAAATTGTGGGTTTCTTCTCTTCATGTTTATCATCTTGAGTTGCCTATGAATGTCTTTCTCTTTTAAGTTTAGGTGAAAACTAAACTCATCATCTTTGAAGAGGCAGTGAAAATAATTTCATCTTTAAATACCCATTTTGTTTAACTTGCAAAGTGTCAGAGGACGATCATAGTTTTCCTCCAATTTCAGATCATTCATATTCAATATATATTCATGTACATCTTGAGTAGGCCTGTTGGTTAAGAACATGTGTTTCTTCCTTTAACATTAAAAATTCAAATCCAGAGAAAATAGATTAAACAATCAAATTATTGCACAAAAAGTTCCCTTATCCCAAATATAAAAAACTCTTATAAACCAATTTGATATATAATGTCAAATTAACTACTCACAATAAATAAATAAATAAAGATATATATATATATATATATATATATATATATATATATATATATATATATAAACAAAGAATACCCATTTCACAACAACTCTAATAACTTTTTCTTGAGAACTTACAAAATGAAGAAAAATTCTTCACTCCCATGGAAATAAGATTCACATATTGATTAATCTATTTAAGGAATTTAAATACGTGGCCATATAACCTAAGTGAAACTTTGATCCAAATTAAATTTACTTATTCATTTAAATATCTTAAAAGATATTTCATTGATTCTAAGGAATTTAAATAAGTGTAATTATGACTTACATGAAACTTTCACCCAAATAAAGTTTACTTATTCATCTATTTTAACTTTAATCCAAATAAATTTTACTTATTCATCCAAATTCTTAAAAAGATATTAGATTCGATTCTTCTTCTTTTTTAACAAATTTTGTCCATTGATTTTAATTAATATAAAAAAAATATTATATTGGTAAAATTTCATGCCCACAACAACAGAAGGGGAAACCAAAACACAACCGATCCAAACACTATTGAGCCTATACATAACCAAAGGATTACATATGTAAATAGCTGGATTGACTGAAGTAAACAATGTAGTATAAATGACATAACAAAATGAACAACTAGGAACCACTGACATTACTGACAAAAAAAAAGTATAGTGGTTACAAAAACAATTAGTAGCTTCCAACAACTAGAACTAGAAAGCATGCAAGGTGGATGTGTTAGTCCAAAATGATAACTGGTGAGTGAGGAGAAGAGTTCACATGGGTAGTGTTCACATGTGGGACGTTGGTGACTGTAACCTCATCCTGCTGCTCATTGGATTTTTTCTCTGAGTTCGAGACCACGAAGTGTTCCACTCTATTTAATATGACCACTATGTCATCCAAATCATACCTACTGTCTCTCGGTATTATCTTAGTATCCTATTATCCCGCAAAGAGCTTATAGTTTTCAACATACTTGTCACGAATTACCATGCTGAGTAGCGTTTCCATTTCACAGTGTAGTGTTATAAAGTGGAGGAAATGCGTTCTTCTCTTCGTGAACGTCCCTAGATTAGGAAACCAGTTAAGGCTGCTACCACCAAATTCTGAATCACAATGATATATGTAATCCCAAAACTCAATTGCTTCCAAATTCAAAATCTCCTTTTTAACCTATAGAGGAGTCGAACCAATTTTTTTTGCCATCGATTCGCAACCAAATAGGCATTGATTTCTACAAGAGGATACCCCCGGAGGTGGCTGGGGAGCCGTTGTTGAGGAGGCATTTCCATAGAAGACCCACAAACAAGCCACAATAGAACTAATCAAGCTAACTGAATAACCAAGTTATGACTACCCACAAGATAGTAAGACACCATAATAACATAAACTAAAAAGTTATGAGTGACGACTAGAATGAGTGATGACCCTAGTATAACACAAAAAATCCATTGACAAACGACTCTGTGGATGATTAACATATTGCAATGACAAATTACTTGATACTCCTTACCAACTTGGACCACTATCTATTTCAAGTGCCTAGAAACCCATAATTCTTGAGGACCAGAGTGTGTTGAGGTTTGAGACATTTGAATGAGCAAAGGACAAGTGGAGGCGTAGTCTCTTTTAGAACCAGATGGAGAAGGTACCTTGTCACTATACTCTGCATACCAACACTGGGAAATTAAAATAAATTCCTGCCAGGCCGAAGGTTTGTTATATCACCGAGGGAAGTACAACGACCAGTTCAAAGGAGTGACCCGACCCTGAGTTATGTAAAAATAACACAAAGAACATTGGCACCCTATGTGAAACAAAAGACAACCCGATACAAAAATTAAGACCTAATGACAAGAGGATATGAGATGCAAAACTACCCAACTCTTTAACAAACCAAGATGCCACCCTACTAATTTGACCTGAGAAATTAACAATGTACACATACCTCATGTGATTGTATCACAGTCAACTAGTGACCACCAACGAGAGCGGAACTGCTGCAACTTAAGGACGTCAACCACATAAATAATACCTTTCTGCCACCCCGAGACAATGGTGGAACTTACATAAATAGCTATGAACATGATGTATCTAATAGCAAGAATGAACCACACCCTCTAAAATTCCCATGACAGAAGTCAAGTGTACAACATAAACCATGTCTCAACCATCTGAAGGCACTGCTTGAGAGTGAGGTCAAAAATGAACTTTCTCCAGTTGTCAGAGCAGTTCCTTCCTGCATCCAATTCTCCATGGGAGGGATAATCCATTCCTGAGCAGACAAGATGAAATGAGTTAACATAACCATTGACACAAGCTAAGCCCCAAACTCCCATCTCCTGATAGTTGATACGAAAAGAATTGGGTTGGTGGCTCTCATTATGCGAACCCAAGACCACACGACCCATGCGGAGTCAAGTGTAGAGCCTAATTTTATCTTCAAGGTCCACCACCTCTATCGCCAAACAATCTCTCCGCATGCTAATAATTACTCCCACCAAAAACCTCCCATCGAAAAGATCATCATGCCTCTTTCCAATACCATGAAATCACCCCACTAAAAAATATTAAATTCCATTATTATTCATATACAAAACCAACCATATAAATTTCGATAAACATAAACAAATTAAGATTACTTTAAATATATTTTTATATTAAAAAATAAACTTTTTATATTAATTTCAACTTTAATTTTTTTTTTTTTTTAATATAACCTAAAGAGTCTTTTTAACCCAAACTTTGTTTTTCCATAATAATGTGAAATGTATAATCCTCCTAACAAAAAATAAATATCAATGTGAAACATTTCAATGCTTCATACAATTCACGGACACTCAACTTTCAAAAGGGAGCTTAGTAATCAAATAATCTAATTATATTTTAGTATTTAATTACACAATTTTTTCAAATCAAGTCAAATACATTAAAGCATTGAAGAAAGGTCGTTGTTATTCATTGTTAAATGTTTCATCTCATTTAATACGATTTAGGGACACTCAACTTTCAAGAGGGAGCTTAGTAATCAAATTATCTAATTATAATGTTTCATCTCATTTAATACAATTTAGGGACACTAAACTTTCAAGAGGGAGCTTAGTAATCAAATAATCTAATTATATTTTAGTATTTTAATTACACAATTTTTTCAAATCAAGTCAAATAAATTAAAGCATTGAAGAAATGTCGTTGTTATTCATTGATTTTTTTTATCACGTTAAATGTTTCATTTAATTTAATGATGTTGTAATCTAATTATTTTATGCTTAGAAAGTTATATTTTTTTGGTTGAATTTGTCTAAAATATAGTATAAATTTGTTGGAACCACAAGTTGATTTATTAATTTTGCATAATTTAAATCTCTCAAAAATTTTATAAAATGATTTTTTCACCGTGATACAATCTCAAGCAAGATTGTAATTTTTTGTTGTTTATAATATATTTTTGAATGTATAAATAGAGTCAATACTCTAAAAAATTTAGAGACACTAGAATTTTACAAATTAAACAATTCAAATTCAAGTTTTTAAAAATCTTATCTAATTATGCCATAAGGCATTCTTATTTGAAAACAACTCCCCTAGCTGCCATTGTGTCCATGTATGAGTCATTGGATCAAATGTCAAACAATTGTGTTTTTTACTTTATAATCATAAACTAATTTCACATTATATACTACATACGTACTCTTTTGATTTTTTTTTGTTAATGAATATCAAATTTCTTCTGTTAAAAAAAAAGCTATATACATATCTTTAATTACCTAATTGTGGCTAAAAAACTTACATGTTTTTTACTTTATAATCATAAACTAGTTTCACATTATATGATGTCAAACTTACTCAACTTTTTATTCTGAAATTTTTAACAAAGTTTTTCACTACATAATTTTAGCTTTTATAATTGTTTATTTTTCAATCCCAAACAAAACATACAAAAGAAAAAACCCACTCAGTCCTTGCTGTAGATTATAGTTTTAAAAAATTGAAACTATGTGATTAACAATAGAGTAAATTGAGACAACCCTAAAGGGTTTTTTGTACATGTTTTATCATAACATTTCCCTCCATCCAATATATATTGTAGAGTCTTCTGAAGAGAGAGTGTATTCTAGTTTATAACCTGATCCAAATCAAAGAAAATGGCTAGGGATTTCACAAGTTATTACTTTGTAGCCTGATCCACAATCAAAGAAAATGGCTAGGGATGTCACAAGTTATCATTCACACAGTGATTTATTGAATTTCTTAGCTGAAATGGATCCTATTAGATGCATGATGGCCAGAGACACTAAAAAATTCAAAATAGATATTGAAGTTCTTAGTTGAAATGGATCATATTAGATGCATGGTGGCAAGAGACGCTAAAAAATTTAAAATATATATCTGTTATGACATCCATATTGTCTACAAACCATCCAAATTTCCCATCTTATACAACAATTTCTAACAATAACTGCTCAATTTACTCTCCAATTTTTTAAACCCCCACCCATGCTGGGGAGATCACAGTGTAAAATCAAATGTTCATGTGGTATTTTTAAAGTGTTCATAAACAAAAAAGATAATAAGAAAGTCAATATTGTGGTATAATAACTGATTTTGAAATAATTGTGACAAAAAAAACATCACATTAGCTCACAAAATATATCTAATGCTATGGCGCTCGAATATGTAGATGAACTTGGAGTAAACTCTATTTCTGTTAATAAAAATTATCTTTATTTATATCTACGCTAGACAGATTGTACTTGAATGTATTTAAAATATCTTATTTGAGTTACATGCACATTTCATGCTTGTTTCAGAGGATTATTTATCACCAAAGGATTTTCACCCCAATTTCCTATTTCAATATATATAACAAATTTTTTATATATGTGAACTAATTATGTTGGTTTACATATATGTTTTCACCCACAATTGCCTATTTCAATATCTATAACAAAATTTTCTGGTTGATAACTCTTATAATCAATATCTTTGAAACCTCCACGGCCTACTTCCATGGAAGAAAATTTTTCCTTTCATTCCTTCACGATGGCTCCTTTTGTGCAACAACTTATTTCATTATGTTGGTTTACATATATGTTTTCACCCACAATTTCCTATTTCAATATCTATAACAAAATTTTCTGGTTGATAACTCCTATAATCAATATCTTTGAAACCTCCACGACCTGCTTCCATGTAAGCAAAATTTTTCTTTCATTCCTTCACGATGGCTCCTTCTCTGCAACAACTTATTTCTTCTAGGCTACTCTTTCCTATGCTATTTCCTTATGGCATTTCTTTTGCAACATATGGTGCAATTGCTAGTTAAAATTAAAATTAACTAGAAAAATACTCTTGCTCGCAGGGGCATGGTCTAGTGGCTAGCAGATGCACTGTTACGATGTTCGTGTTGTTAAGCAGGTCATGAGTTCAAGTCTTGTCTTATCCGGGTACTGCTCTTGCAAGCTGGGCGGTTCCCTGAGAGGTTATAGTGGTAGCTGGGGATTGGACCCCATGCCACGCGTGTGAAAGCTGCCTGATGTTGCCAATTCCTCTGACTTAAAAAAAAATATATATATATATATATATATATATATATATATATATATATTTATTTATTTATTTAACTTATAAATTAAACTAAACTTCCATTTATATATTAAAAAATTAATTTTAAATAACAAAAATAATCCATTAAAAAAGATAAAACCTCAACGGCATTCAATGACCAAATAATCACCTTAACCTATGTTGATGTCAATTTTACTCATAAAATCCTATATATTTTTCGTCCTTCCAATAAATGCGTTGTTTATCGTTGTTGACGTTCACCCACTAACCACATGCAATTATGATCATTTACACGAATGCCTGCATTTATTACATGGTAATGGTTGAAAAACATTATAACTTTATATAATTTATATTTATCACATAGTTATACTTGAAGAAATATTATGAGTTTATATAATCTTTATAAAAGAGTAATAATAATAAATTGTAAAAGAATAATTATAATTTTTATTTTTTTATTTTTATTTTTAAGTAAAAGGTTAAATTATAATTGAAGTGGTATTTAAATTTATAGATGGGATTAAGACTAAATGTTATTATAAAGTATATAATTTTATTGGATATAGTTTTAGTGATGTTTATAGGATGAATTAATGAGTCAAATTTTTAAGTTATGATGTATCACTTATATAAAGTTATGAGTTGTTATTAAGGTTGTAAGTCATATAATTAATTGATTTGGAGATTGAGATAATGTGGTCTGGATAAGTGTTGAAGTTAGATGAGGATGAGGATGGGGTGAGGAGGGGATGGGGATGGGGATGGGGATGGGGATGGGGTGAGGATGGGGAGAGATAATATGAAAGATATATATTATATATGTTTTGTATATTAAATCCCCAATCTTTTAATATTTTCTCACATCCCCACTCTTATAAAATACATTTTCTATAATATTTCTCATTTTTTATAGGTTCCATTTCATTGCTCAAAATACCATGAAGTTGGGAATTTGTAAAAGGATTGTCCTGAAAAGAGACAATTTTGGAAACCCAAGCTGAAAAAAATATATAAGGAAGATTATTTCTCCAAAAGATGTGAATCTAAAGAAGTTTGATGTATAGTCAAACATAAAGAGGGAAACTTAGAGGGAGGATGCATAGTTTGGTTCAAACAATATGAACTAAAATTTTCCCATTTTCTAGACAATATATGATAACTATTGCTGAAGGGATTTTTTAGTCAATGGTGATAAAGGTAAGGAAACTCCTACCTAAAATGTGATTTGTTTGAAAAAATTTAGCTAAGATTTATATTCCCCGATTAAGCCACCTCAAAGAGTGGGATTCATTTCCATCCTTAGTCCTTGTATTGACTCCTTAATTGGAGCTTATACAAAACTCAAATTTGATGGGTGATAAAGATGAAAGTTCAAAGGGGGATTTTCTTACAGTTGTAAGGGAGTCCTCAAAACTTGACTTTCCACTAAAATATTTACCTTTGTTTTCTTCCTATAAGTTGCGATAAAGAAAAATAAAAAAAGAAGACGATGGTGAGGGCATTAAGGTAGGTGGTAGCCTCACAAACCAACCTAATTGGGAGGAAGTATTTTATATCAAAGTCCAAGTAAAAAGCCTTGGTTATGGTAAGGTAGGGAAAACAATAAACCATTTAAAGGGTCCTTATAGTGAAAAAAACCCAAAAATCATGATCATTTTTTATTTCAATGTAAGAGGTTTAAGGGGGCACCCTCAAAATAATGTTTATAGTATATAAGTGAGATGTCATATTATTTCAAGAAATTATGTTACTTGGGGAAAAAGATATTGAATTTTCATCTTATTTGTTGAAAGATTGGAATTTGTACTCAATTGATGCATAAGTTTCGTCCGGGGGTCTGGTGTTAAGATAGAATGAGAACTTTGACATCATTAATATCATGTATTTGAATTCAAGTAATAATCTAGAAGGAAGGGAAAAAGGTATAGATCATATGTTAAATATTGCGAACCTATGTGCACCTTACAATGACACAATCCACTTATGGGACAATGTAAAAGATCAAGAAAATTTGTTAGGGGGAAATGTGTTTGTGGGGGGAGATTTGAATTTGAATATGAATGCTCAAGAATATTAGGGTGAGGTCATGTGGCCAAAAATATTATTTCAATTTCATTTTTAAGGATTTAAACCTAATGGATTTTGAACCTTGTAAACTAGTATATACTTGGAGAAATTTGAGGAGAGTTAAGGATGGAATCTTAAAAAGGATATATTGCATATTGGTTGTGGAAATGGTTCTATAAATTGTTAATAGATATAATTCATGTGTAGGTATAGAAGGTATTTTGGATCATATTCCTATTTTTGTATAACTGGAAGTGGTGAATTGGTCTAGGTGTATATTGGTGGCCACCCGCCTATTCCACCTAAAACTCTAGTTGATTTCATCAGTTTGCTTGATTATAACATCATTTACTATTTTTAGCAGTTTTTTGGTTCTTGAAATTCCCGAGGTTATTTGATGCCCTAAACGATGTTTTTTTGAGGTCCTTAGCAGGCCCATAGCTACAACTTTCCCATAGCTATGGTTACAGGTGTGCCGTAAATCCTTTAGTACTCGGAGAGATATTTCTAACGAGGTATCGTATGTGCCAAACATAGATAATTTGACCAAGTTATGAACCCGGGAAGATGGCTACTCAAATGTCCCCAATGGGGTCCAAAAACTCTTGGCATTCCATCTCCTAAGGTTAGGGTTTTGTATGTTTAGGGTTTCCCTTTGTTGTTAAATAATAAAAATTCCCTTGAGCCTCATTGTAACACAATTTAGAGGCATGTACCCACCTGATCTAGGTGGCTCCAAAAACACACACAGAACAAAGAGGGCTTATGAAATATCGAAACTTAAAGTGACAAGAAGATGGCAAACTTAACTTCTGATTGACGAGCTCATCGCCCTAATCGCAACGGTGTGAATGACGCGTCAATCCGAGCTCGTATAAGAAAGTTAGAGTAGTTTGAAGTTTTTTTATGGCAAGGGAAGTGGGGCCCACAACATGCCACATGGCATCTTAGTAAGGACATGGGACCCACATGGAAGCCCCTCAAATGTTGACACATGGCGCTTCTCCATTGGTCCTTAACCTACATAAAATACAAAAAAAAATATAACCATATAAGATAAGTCATTTAAAAACACACATAAAACAAAACTATGTGGTTATTAAAATAAGCATATAACAATACATATATTAAAATTCAAAACCATAAAAATATGGTTATTAAAACATTAAAATATGGTAAAATAAAACCATATTTAAAAAAATCAACAAATATTTAAGACATTATGGTGAGTTGGGGATTGTGGGGATAGCATTGCTAAAATCGGTTAGAATATGAAGAACATTATATCAGAACCTATATATGTAATTATATATATATATATATATATATATATATATATATATATATATATATATATATATATATATATCACATTGTTACGCTAATTCCACCAAGGTGGAACGGTGTCGGCGGGGGTCGAACGCGCCTGAACCACGGAGACAACCCTCGAGCGGGCAACACCACAAAACCATAACAAACAACAATTAAACCAACGTTAAAACAAATACGTGCCAAATTGGGAGGGGGAGGTGTTTGACCACCCGACCTCCTCCCCACGATTGCAGATCTTAACCACTGTGCCAACGACTTCCTTTGGGAAGTCCACCTAACATTTCATATTTAAACCTAATTCTTCAGTGCGCCCAGGGAGAGCAGGTCAAAGGAGCAACACACAGTTCGAGGTGTGGAACCATGAACCAGATGCAAGGGCAATGGAACCTGATTGAGCATCATTTTCAGGAGGGCCAAATTTTCCCAGTGTCCAAATTGGAAAAATTTTATATGAATTTTACACCTCTTGGTGGCACGAATCTGATGGAGGTGTTAGTTTCTACAACAAAGGTCTTGATTTTTCGGCCATTTTCCAGAATGGGATGACAGTTGTCGGGTTTTAGCATGTGGACAGTCGATTTCTTGCCATTTGATGCCACGTTTGCGATGGTGCATTCAGATCCAGCAATTGATCAACCTATTCTTCAGCAAGAATTAGAGTTGAGGTATATGAAGTGTTGTTTCCATGTACTTCATTGATTGTTGTTGTAGGATGCTTTATGTCATGTCGATTCCTGCTCGATGTATGATGCAGATTCTTTATGTTTATTTGATGTTGTTGATTCGTGCTGATGTATGATGCAAAATATTTATGTGTTTATCATGTATGGTGATTTACGTTGTGAGATCCCTTTGTTGTGATGGTGGGATACTATTTGTCACCATGTGTGAAGTTGTCATGCTGACATGAGGTTTGTGATGAGTGAGAGTTCCTTGTGACGGAACATCTCGTGGAGAGACTTTGCCACTCACGTTGAGGGCTTTCCTTGTATGACAAGTCAATAGCATCCATGTACATTATCACCAGTCACAACAATGAATGAAGCGGCAAACACCATTGAGACACCGAGGCCCAGAGACGTAGTCCACACTGGACGAACTTCGTTATTAAACCTCTTGTGTTTTTTTTGTATGATTTTTGACATGTTTTCCTCTTAATTATATCTACATGTGTGTTCATTGATGCTCTAAAAAATGCAATTCTAACACATCAGTTGAAGAAAAAGGTCTTGGTTAAAGGGTATCATAAATTTACCCGGATCATCACCACATCTCTTCTCAAAGACAAGCTACCATTGCCCGAGATCGTTTATTTCCATTATGTATGTAAGCATATTTCAGTTTTTTGATATTAATGAAATGAATATTTATTTATGTTGTATCTTCGTGTTAATGTTTATGTCTATATTCTATTGCGTTCCTGTATTAGTCTGTATGAGTGGTATCAGAGCGGTTTACTATTTCTCTATTTTTATTTTCATTTCCCTAATGAGGTCAATGTATAAGGATTTAAGGCTCGAACTAGTTGAACCTTTGCAAGACCGATCTCACAAACCCCGATGACCTCCCATGGTGGAAGAAAAGAAAGATGAGGGAGCAGGATATCCTTTCAAAATATTCCTCGAAGAATCCCTCAAGCGATAAAGGAACGTGATGATGGATAAATTTTCCTAGATCCTTCGGCGGATGCCCACAGGCGATGCATATTCATCTGGAAACCACTCTGGAGGTGCCACTCCCTTCAAGGTGCAAGTCAACTTTCACATTTCCATATTTGAAGGCCAAATAGATGCAGACGTTGTAGATAGATGATTAAATATTTTGGAAGCATATTTTTTCGGTTCATAATTTTTCCAATCGGGAAAATATTACTTTTTCACTCCTCAAAGTCACCCCCCATTTTAGGTACTGGTGGGAAACCCACTGTGAACATAAGGATGAGAGAGAACCCTCATTTTTTTCAGCCACACCCACTCGGAATTCTTTCCAAGACGCCATCAAGGAACAATATTACCCCATGGGGAGCTATGATAACAATTTCATATAATGGGCTACACTGTGACAACAAAGGGATCAAGATGTGCATGAGTTGAAGAATCTTTTCCATACCCCGCTCACAAAATTGGGTATTAAATAATCTAAGAAAAATTTGGTGCTCAAGTACCATATTTTATTGCACAAATACATTCAGGAGGAAATGGAGTTCTTGGACATTTCCTCGCTTGGTGCATTATATCGATATGATACCAATATTGAGTAGAAATTCAAGCAAAAGAAGCGAGACTTTGCATCTGCGAACCCAAAGCAGAACAAAGGCACCCCAAGCCACAAAGAAAAGGGAAGATTCAGTTTGCGACCTCCCAGGAAAATTACTCAAACAACAAGCCAAGAATAATGGGAAGGTGAAGAAGGACACCAACTAGTGGTGTGAGTTCCATAAAACTCCCACTCACAACACGAACGAATGTCACACGAAGTGGGCACTAGTGGTCGAACTAAAAGTCTCAGAGATGGATGCATGCTATGACTTTGAGTTGAAACACTGATAATGGAAAGAATATCATTTACGCTAAACTCACTATGATAATAGCCACCTCCAAGCTCCAAAAGGAAGAACCTTAAGATCCAAAGGAGGGGGAGTGCCTCTTCCACTTGCAGATGTGAGTAAAGGGTTAGTTGGTGGTGTTCATTGTTGACAATGAGAGCTAGAAGTACTTGATCTCAACCTAGCTCATCAAGAGATTGAAGCTCCCAAAATTTCCATACCCACAACCATACAACATCGGGTGGCTCTACCAAGGACGGGATCTCCATGTCAATGAGGAATGTCGCCTGCCTTATAGCATCAATCCCTTTGCAGATGAGGTATTGTGTGAAGTTTCCCCTGTGGAAGTCTGTGATGTTTTATTAGGTCAACCATACTTGTGGAGGCGTCATGATGTATATGAATCTAGACCTCATTTTGTTTTATTACTTTGGGTCAGAAACATTACAGGATACTAGAGGTAGCACCACTTACCACCCTTTCTTTGATCTTTGCTAAATAATAAGATCATTTCCCAGACTGGGAATTCTTTCTTTCTTATGATTCACCCTCAAAACAAAATATATATTGTGGCCACGTCCACATTGTCTAGACAGGGCTCCTCAACATGACAAAAACTGATGGACAAGGTCTTGGAGGAGTACAAGGACATCTTCACCTCACCCACAGGGGTACCCCTACACTGTCAGGTCAATCACTCCATTGATATGACCCCGGGCACATCACTAATCAATGGACCAAAAAAATGATGCTCTATTTTGGAGAACGGTGAAATCAAGAGGCAGATTCAAGAGATGTTGCAAAAAGGGAAAATCAGGCCAAGTTCATCGCCCTGTGGGAGGCCAGTCGTGTTGGTACAGAAGAAGAACAAAACATGGAGGCTCTATATTGACTATCAGGGTTTGAATAAGATCACTATATGGAATAGGTATCCAATCCCATGTATTGATGACTTTATTGACCAACTCAAGGGGGGGGAATATTTCAGTAATATTGACTTGAAGTCTGGTTATCACCAGGTTCCAATTGAACCCTATGATGTGTGGAAGGCTACCTTCAAATCCAAGGAGGGCCTTTTCAAGTGGCTGGTCATGCCTTTTGGGTTTATGAATGCCCCAACAACCTTCATGCGACTGACGGATGAAATCTTGCAGCCCTTGAAAAACTCATTCGTGGTAGTTTACCTTGATGACATACTAATATTTAGCTAGAGTTTGGAACATCACATACACTATATTCGATAGGTCCTTCAAACCCTGCAACAACACAAATTGTGTTCCAATTTGAAAAAATTCACTTTTGATATGGCCCAGGTTCAATATTTGTGGTAGTACATCATTGATGAGTGGGGGTTGCATGTGGACCCAACCAAGATACAAGTTATTCAGGATTGGCCAATCCAAAGCACTCTAACGTAGCTCTGCAACGTTTTGGGTCTTGCCAATTTCTATCGCAGTTTCATGTGGGGATTCTCTCATATCACTTGGAATTTGAGTCAAGTCACCAAGGGCAGAGTGAAAGAAAATTTCTTTTGGTCTGAATCCCAACATAAGGCATTTTTTGAGATGAAATATCACCTCTGCTCTTCACCAGTGCTCGCATTACTATACCTGCAAAAACCATTTGAAATTGAGACATATGCCTCTGACTATGCTATTGGTGAAATTCTTACCTATCATAGACATCTAGTGGCATATCACAGTTAGAAACTTTCAAATAAAGTCTGAAAGTATCCCATCTATAACAAGGATATGTATTCCATTATTCAGGCCTCCAGAAAATGGAAGAATTACATTATGGGGAAGGACAAGGTCATCCACGTAGACCACCGATCCTTGGAGTTTATACAAACACAAGGAAATTTGTAGAATGATCGCCATAATAAATGGTCCACATATCTGCAACAATTCTATTTGAACATTAAGTACAATAAGGGAAACACCAATAATGTTGTAGACTACCTCAACCAACTACTGGTTATGACACCAACCATTATGATCGACTCTTGTCGACATGATACTTCAAGATGGACACATATTTACAAGAGTGATCTAGAATTCAATACCACATACCATATGCCCCTAGAAGGTAAGAAAGTTTTAGAATTATCCTATAGGACACACTGTTATGCCACTTGGGACATCGTTGTGTTCCTTTAAGCGAGCATGCCAAGATGATTTTGGAGGGACATTACAATCAAGTCAATGGAAATTTTGGGGTGGAGAAGGTAGTGGAAATGTTGCAGAAGCATTTTTATTAGCCAAACCTTCGACATGATGTTGGGAAGTACATAAGATATTGTACTGTTTGTGCCATTTCCAAACCTACAATCAAGAAGCAAGGCTTGTATACTCCTCTTCCTACTCGTATCCTACCTTGGGAATCCATCTCCATTAATTACATGTCAGGCCTTCATTATACAAAATTGGAAACGACTATGTTTTCATGGTCGTCGATAGATTATTTAAGATGGCCATTTTGGCAGCTTGAAAGAAGAGTATCGTAGCAGACACCATTGCCAAACTCTTCTTTGAACGATTATGGGTACAATTTGGGATCCCATAATCCATTATCTCATATCAGGAGAATTAGTTCCTATGTGCATTCTGGTTAAGCCTCTGGTCATTATTGAATACCAAACTCACTAAGTCCATGTTCTTTCACCCCAAAACTAATGGAAAAATAAAGGTCGTCAATAGGCTGATTGTGCACATCCTACGCATGTGCAACTCGAAGAAACCATAGGGATGAGAGCCTCCCCTATTTCCAAGACAATTACAACATGGCTCTCCATAGCTCAACTGACCACAATCTCCACAGCTCAACTAGCCACAATCCCTTTCGGGTGGGGCTGGGATTCCAACCACTATTTCCCATTGATGTTGCAATACCATTTGTAGCTACTCAGGAATATTTAGCTCATGTACAGTCCGAAGCTGACAGTGCTATAAAATTCATTGAGTACATTCAAAACATCCACTAGCAGGTCCATGACATATTGGACATAGAAAATGCTAAGTACAAGAAATGCCATTATCAACATCGAGTCCCACACAAGTTCTAGGTGGGCGACAAAGTTTGGTTACATTTGCAGAAGGAGCGCCTCGCTGGGCCCCACCGCAAGCTTCACCCACTCTGATATAGGCCTTACAATATAACTAAGGTTGTATGGGATAATGCTTTCGAGCTCATCATTCCACCATTCCTTGGCCTGCAGCTAGTATTCTATGTGAACTGACTGCAACCATACTTTCCCCCATTGTTGGACACATCCGACATTGCTGAGCAGCTGACACTAGTATAGCTCAACATAAGTTGTATCGAATAAGCCACAACTAATAAGATCATGGACACACAAATTAATAAATATCACTAGCATAGGATTCAACTATATCGAGTTTTCAAAGCAAGCCAACCAGGGTAGATTTTAAGGATGGAAATTTATTTTAAAGTTTAGAAACCTTGGCGAACCTTGCTAGTTTCTAATATGAAAATTATAAAATTTTTGGTGATATTTTTACAAAAAAAATCAAATTTATCATGCTTTTAATAGTATTTATAATTTTTTGGTGATAGTCTCTATAAATTTTTGGCAATTTTAAATGTAAGATCATTTTATCTTATAAAATTTGGGTGAATCAATTTTAGGAAAAATGGAAATTAGCGAATCTTTTTTTCGAAAAAGCATGGAAAATTAGCCCATATGCCAATATTAGCCCCTAAAATTTTCCCAGAGGCTAACTCCTTCACCAGGGAAAGTGGTTCACCAAGGACCAGGTTCAACAGAAATGTCCTCACTTCATGGAGGCTCTGCACGGAATGGGGACCATTGCTTCCTAAGGGGGAGGACTGATCCAGGTGGATATTGGTGGAAACCAACCTATTCCACCTAGACCTCCAGTCGGTTTAATCAATTTCCTTGATTTTAACAACATTTACTATTTTTAGTAGTTTTTTCGGTTCCTAAAATTCTAGAGATGTTTTGACCCCCTAAACGATGTTTTTTTAAGGTCCACAACATACCTATGCCTATTGAAAATCATGTATTACTTAGAAAAATATTTCTAACGAGGTATCTTATACACAAAACATAGATCATATGACCAAGTTATGACCACAGGAAGTTGGCTTCCCAACTAACCCAAATGATGCCCACAAACTCTTGGCATTCCATCTCATAGGGTTAGGGTTTTGGATATTTATGGTTACCCTTTTTTGTTCAATAATAAAAGGTACCTTGAGCCTCATTGTAACATAATTTATAGGCATGTAGCCACCACATCTCTTCTCAGAGATAAGCTACCATCTCCCGAGCTAGTTTATTTCCATTATGTATGTAAGCATGTTTTAGTTTTTATATATTAATGAAATGAAGATTTATTTCTACTGCATCTCTATGTTTATGTTTATGTATGTATTCTATTGCGTTCCTGCATAAGTATCGATCATAATCAGAGATCGATTATAGATTTTAAATTTAATTATAGTTGGTTAATGAGGAGGATTTTATAAACTTGGTCATTTGTAATTGGAAAAGTTATAAAAATATTACTGGGTATGAACAATTCAATAATTCAAAATAATTTGGTTGACAAGAAAATGATGGAAAAATATTGGATTCGAGAGAGATTCAAAGTCAACCTAAAATATTTAAAGTTGAAATAACTTTAAAATATCTATTTGAACATAATTGTGGTGTATTTGTATCAAAAGAGGAGGTAGGGAGGTTCAAAAGCTATGAAATTAAGATGAAAAATCCCATAGAATTGGAAGAAGATGAATGCAAGCTTAGAAGTCGAGCGATTTGGCTAGTCAAGGGAGACAAATGGCTAGAATTCAGGTGAAATTTTTTATTTCTCATCTGAGAAAATAGTCAACTCAATTTCTCGACTGAGAGTTTTTAAAACTCTCGTCCGAGATATTTTTAATATTTCGGCTGAGAGTTTGATTGGGTTTGAGCAGAGTTAAAAAATTCTCGGACGAGAGTTAAGTATTTTCTCGTCCGAGAGTTTTATTGACATAAACTCTCGGGTAAACTCTCATCCTAGAGTTTATAAAACTCTCGTCCTAGAGTTTATAAAACTCTCATCCTAGAGTTATAAAACTCTTTTCCTAGAGTTTATAGAACTCTTGTCCTAGAGTTTATAAAGGGAAATGGCTTACAAAATAGTGTATAAGAATGTTTTCCATACCACATGTTCAAACTTTCAAAGTATTGAGAAAACAAAATACATATTACAAGGGGATGTGTAATATGTAAACTATCAAAGATAGAATTTTGGAGAAATAACTAAATCTTGATAGTTTATTAAACTCTTGGATGAGAGTTTTATATAAAACTCTCGTCCTAGAGTTTATAAAAATCTCATCCTAGAGTTTATAAAAATCTCATCCTAGAGTTAGAAAACTCTCGTTCGAGAGTCGGCCTTGGGTAAACTCTCGAGTGCAAACTCTCGGCCGAGAGTTTGTAAAACTTTCGACCGAGGGGTGCAAACTCTCGACCGAGAGTTTGTAAAACTTTCAACTGAGAGTTTAGCTACATGGTTAAATGCAACCTATGGTGGTTTAAACACTCGGTTGAGAGTTTGAAATTTCTCGACCGAGAGTTTAATAAATGTCTCGCCCGAGAAATTATCTCGGCCGAGAGTTTCTGGTTAATGAAAAACCCAGAAACATCTACAGTTTTCAGGAACCTGCAACTTTGGAGGGGCAGAACACCTACAAAAACCAACTATTATCTTTCGGACCTGGTACCATTAGATTCATCTCCGAATCTAGTTTCTAATGATGTAATATTTGTGGAGTTTCATTAAAAATTTCAATTTATTATTAATTTTATACTAAACTGTGTCATTGTGGAATTTCATTGTTCTGAAAATTGCACTGAATGAAAATTCAATAACTTTAAAATGGCAACACCAAAAAAATCAGAAAAATCATACTGCAATTCCTCTCCATGTCTTCTTCAAAAGGGTATTCTCATTTTTATTATTGGCGATCACATTGAAAAGAAAATCTAGGGCTTGTAAAATGTACTGAAACATCACCATTTTTTTGTCTTTGTCCATTTCAAAAAATAATAAAAAATAGTGATTTAATCTAAAATTACTGAAAAATAGTCAGTGCACTAGTGCAATCTATGTAGATTATGATGATATGATTTATTTCCAAAAAATGAATAACCTTCCCTAAAAAAAGTTAGGGTTCAAAAAGTGACTATTTATGTTTGCCTGAAAATTTCAAGTATATGCAGTTAGTAAAAAACAAATTTACCCCTCTATATGTCAATATTTTTTTATTTTATTTTTTAAATATGATTATGGAGGTAAGACAATTCTCTACAAATCTTGTTTTTATGTCAAAGCTTAATTTTCATTGAAAATATGAGTTTAGTGGAGTTGAAGTTGAAAAAACATAGAAAAGTACTATTTTCAACGTCAAAAAAGGGCAAAAAGTGTTTCCCAACTTCACATTTTCACATCCTATCATTTAACATGTACAATCCACATCATCTGGAAAACAAAACATCTTATCAATTAAAAATAAAAAATCATCATAAATTATCTAAAATAACATAATCATTATATCATCAAAGAAATAATAACCATATTACCATATAAAATATACAAAAGAAGCAAATACATACAGAATCACATACATATTACTCATGCAAAACAATATAACATTATATAATCTTACAACACAATTATTTCATCTAATTAGCATAAGCACACAATCATATCAAATAAAGAAAAAAAAAATACTTTCATTTAAAAATATTCAAAAGTTATATCATCATATACAAAAACACATATAAATTATAACTAAAAATATATCTATACATAAATCCCAACATCACATCGTCTAACAAACAAAATAGAAACCCTACTGCAATGCCTTGATCTACTTCGCCTACCTGTTTGATTAATTTAAAAAGTTATTTAACTAAAGTATTCACAAAAACATTAAAGCAAATACAAACTGCGGCCTACATATCTACAGATCATTTACTAAACAACACACACATATGACAAAATTACACACATATTTTTTAGAAAAATGTCCCCAGAAAAAACCCAATGCAGGAAAACCGGTGCAACAGCTCTAGAGGGTTTTATTATTATGCAGAATCTGAATAAAACAATCTGGGCACCATAAATGGTCTGCCCTAAAGAGAAATTACACGATAGTTGTACCTTTCACTCGAAGACATAAAATATGGCTAAATCACACCCTTAATCAGGATTTACAGATAACAATCCCTTTTTGGCCCACCAGAACCCTCAACGCAACCTTATCCAGCCTTTGCGTCAGCCCTCTAGCCCAGCGCAATCTCTTGGTAGTGCAGGCTTCCCCTGCATCACTGTGGAAGGCTTTGCACTACCTCTGCATCACCCAAATAGCTTTGTGTCACCCTTTGCATGGCCTCTGCATCAGCTTGGCTGGACTGTGTCCTTGTTGTTAGCTTCTCTGTTGCCCTAGTATGATGCTTCCTCTCTGTTGTTGTATTCTCGGCCTCTTATTAGATCATACCTTGCCAATATCTTCCCCTCACTGTACTGCAAACTCACTTCGAATTCCTTAGAAAATCCTGCCCCATAAATTCGACTTAGATTTAGTTCTTCTGCAATGTGTGTGTCTATTATCCAACGGACCCCCAACCCTTCCTTTATACTTTTCTCGTTGGGAAACTAATGGTCGTGATCTAATCTCTAATCGATGGCTTGGGTTAAAATAATGCTTGATCCATGTCACTTAGAACATTTCATCACATGTGTAATTTAATTCACTTTAATTTTTTAATTTCCCTAATTTAGACTTAGGGTCCCCATTAAAAAAAATAATTATTTGAATAACTATTACATCGGATGGAATTTCTCCAAACTCTTTCTGGGTCTTGGATATATCATGTGTTTCAGCCCCTTCACAATGTTTTGGAGCTATAACACACCCAATGCTACCCAAAAATCTCAACACTCCCTCTTAGCGAGGAGTGTGCTCTAGCAATACTTCCACACTAAAGCATCACCTTGATCTTGGCATCAGTCTCTACGTTGATGATGCTTGGAATGATGCCCTCCATCCACTATGCTACTACTCTCTGTACCACTGCCCATGTCACTTCCATTGACACTGCTAAATTTGTACTGTATCTCCCTCTCAAATTGTTACATCATGCCACCCATATCACTTCCACTACTAACTGCTACACTGCAACTTAGTTGTTGAGAAGTAAGAAACTAAAGGACCATCACCAAATCACTAATAGACAAGTAAGATGGGTTGCATCTCATCATTTAAGCACCCTCTGTTGTTTCTCTGCGATTTCTCTTTGAAGCACTGCATTGTATTATGCACTACATTGCGTAAGCACTGCCTCCACACTACTGAAATCCCATCAGCCTTTGCGTTGCTACTTCCACACTGTTGATGTCTCTCATCTGCTCTGCTCCAGACTTCAACATCCCATCTCTGCCTCTGCTTCGATGTAATCTTCTGAACCCACTTCTCCAGTCATCCTGCCACTGTGTTAAGGCTCCATAGCACGTATGTGATCGAAGAGATTTGGAACCTCAAGGATCCCGCCACCATCTGTAGCTACTGTACATATCAATATCGCCCCACTTCCTTGGTTCATGAGCAGTCATGGCTACAACATTGTCACTGCAATCGTTCCCTTTCGTTGTGGCTGCCTTGGAATTGGAAGATTCCTTCTCCTTCCTCTTAGGAAAAGAGTTGGTGAAGTGTCCAAGTTTGCCACATTTAAAGCACCAAACCTTTGATACGTCCTTATTCTTCTTCCCTTGCTACCTTTGTCCCTTTGATGCAAGGGTTGCATCCTCCTCCTCCTCTTTGTTTACTTTAACTTCATCGTTGCTTCTTTTCTTCTTGGTTATTCTCTTGATTTCCTCATGGCGGAGGATTTCCCACATGTCCACCCAAGATGGTAGTTCTTCTCTTCCCAAGATGCTTTGGACAAACGTTTCCCATTCATCAATGATTGCATTCAGGGAAATCCTCACCATGAGCCCTTCATCTGGAGTTGACACCATAGCAATCAACTGGTCCCAGATGGTTTGAAGTATAAAGAGGAATGGATCAATTTCCTCTCCCTTCTGCATTTGGAACAATGACATCTGATTCTCCAGAAGCATATTCCTCTAGATGGAGCTTCTCTAATACATTTTGTTCAATGTTTTCCATATCTTGTTTTCCGTGTTCTTCCCGTCAATATGAGGGACCGCACGATCCTTTACTCCATCCATGATCAAGTTCTTAGCCTACACCTGATTCTCATTGGATTTATTTAGGGGATCTACATCAGTTGGAAGAGCTAGGGAATTTTCTACATGGTCCTTGATGTCATACTCATCCAAGACTGTCAAGATTCTAGCCCTCCAGATAAAAAAGTTGGACACATCGTCCAACCTATCCTGATCTCTCAGTCCATGAGAAACCATCTTTGCTCAATATGTCGAACCACAAACTCTTCTCCCTTCCATTGCTGCTACACTCAGCAAAGAACTAGATTTGGGCTTCTTGGCAAAAGAACCCTCTAGAGAATTTTCTCCCTCTGACCAATGATTTCCCTCCGAGAAATCCTTCACCAATTCTGACAAATCATTCCTTTATGATCACTTCTCTTGATCAAACTCAGATTTCTTGGCTAGAGAATCTGCTGAGCGACTGTTCTCCCCCTACTTTTTTCACCTTTTCTAGCCACTGTTCTGCACCGATATAACCTATGCCACACTAGCAACTTCTAAAGATTATAAACTGCACTTCTCATCTCGACAAAGTTCACAACAACTTCCCAACTTGGATTACGTCACCCTCTTGGTGTTGTGTTAGCCTCTGTGTGACAAGACTGCCTTAACATCCCTCTTTTGGTGTTGCATCATCCTCTACATGAGTAGAGTTTCTCTATGTCACCTCTCTGGAGCTACATGAGTATTTGTGTGAATAGAGTGACTCTGCGCCACCCTTGCAAGGTCTGCATCCCTCTTGGTGTTGCGTTTCCTTCTTTTTGATCTCTACTACTTCAATTTCCCTTCATGCAACAAATATCTTCAACTTCTTTATTGGTGGATCAGATTTATCTGCAATTCTATGACACCAAGTGAAAGTTTTAAAACAAAAACCCTACTGCAGTGTCTTGCTCTACTTCACCTACTCGTTCGATTAATTTAACAATTTATTTAACTGAATTATTCATAAAAACATTAAAGAAAATAAAAAATTCAACCTACAAATCTACAGATCATTTACTAAATAGCATGCATGTATGAAAAAATTACACACAGATTTTTCAGGAAATTTTCCCTAGAAAAACCCATTGTGGGAAAATCGGTGCAACAGCTCTAGAGGGTTTTATTATTATGCAGAATCTGAATACAACAATTTAGGCACCATAAATGGTCTACCCTATAGAGAAATTACACGACAATTGTACCTTTCACTTGGAGATAGAAAATATGACTAAATCACACCCTCAATCGGGATTTACAGATAACGATCCCTTTCTGGCCCACTGGAACCCTCAGCATAGCCTTCTCCAGCCTCTGCATCAACCCTCTAGCCCAATGTAGCCTCTGCGCAGCACAGGCTACCCTTGCATCAGTCTGGAAGGCTCTGCGCTACCTCTGTGTCACCCAGATAACTCTATGACACCCTCTATGTGGCCTCTACGTCAGCTTGGTTGGACTGCATCCTTGCTGCTGACCTCTACACTGCCCTTGTACGATGTTGGCTCTCTGCTATTGTATTATCGACCTCAAATTAGATCATCCCTTGCCAATATCTTCCCCTCACTGCACTGCAAACTCACTTTGAATTCCTTAGCAAACCCTACCCCAGAAATTCGACTTAGCTTCAGTGCTTCTCCAATGTGTGTGTATGTTCTCTGACTCACCCCAAGCCCTTCCTATATACTTTTTTTGTTGGGAAACCAATGTCTGTGATATAATATCTAATAGATGGCTCATATTAAAATAATTCTTGATCCACGTCACTCATAACATTTCATCACATTTGTAATTTAATTCACTTTAATTTTTTAATTTCCCTAAGTTAGACTTAGGGTCCCCATTAAAAAAAATAATTATTTTAATAACTATTACACTGAATGGAATTTCTCCAAACGATTTTAGGGTCTTGGAGATCTCGTGCGTTCCAACCCCTCCACAAAGTGTCGGATCTAGATCACACCCGATGCTACCCCAAAATCTCGACACTATAAACAACATGTATAAAAACAAAAATTTCAATTTGCAAAAATATTTATCTCCTATTATATTATTTCAAATAAATAAACAATTACGTTAGAATTATATAACTAAATAATACAAATATAATAAATCACTAAAAATAACTCTTTAAATTTCATAGCTACATTGGTAAATGTTAGCTAAATCAATAACGGTTAATAGGAAAATAGAATCATATAGGTTACATTCATCTTAATCACCTTTTCCATCAATTACAACACATTTATAACACTCTCCCCCTTTGGCATTGATTGCAACACCTTGATCAAACTGAATTAAAACCATAAAGAGGTAAAGGAAAGTGTGATGCTCTCCTTATTTCTCATCTTCTCCTTCTTTGGATGCTTCTCCACCCATCACACTCCTCTTTTATTTTCCCAATCTCAAAATATTTAAAAATATATGGCACCTTATATTTTGTGCGAAGCATACACAACCGTTGAAATAGGCATGAAATTTTGAATTGGTGTGCACAAACATATGAAAAAATGGAATTTTGATCCATATGTATATTATTCTCTCTAAAGTGATTGTAGAACAATTGAAGGAAGTGATTTACATAAGTTAGGTTATGGCACTTAACATCACTTATGTAGAAGTGATAATCCTTCAATGTAAACTTGTATTTTCTAGTAACAAACCCATGCCTATATGTAATATGGACTGTAATTATGACATACTCTAACTGATAATATTGGTTTTGAAATACATTTTGTGGTTCAAGGGTGTAGGTCTCTACATTAAAAACATATATAAGTACATTGTTAAAAATACAAATCACATGTTAAAATCATAGCATCAAACCATAATTTGAAAGAAAAGAGATATTTTTTAAGTACTCATTACTAACCTTGGAATCTCACTAAATAAAACATTTTTCATTTTCTCTCTAGGATGAACATCATATGTAATATATTTGAAGGTTTTCAGGTTATCCTCCTTCCTCCCAATTCATACTCATCACTCACATGGATTCCCTTTATAAGTAATGTCATTCCACCACTCTTGGGGAATGTCGCATATAAGAAATATTTTTTATCAAATATATAATCACCTAACCCTGAACATAAGATTATATGAAGAAAGTATCTATAAAATGTAAGTAGCAATATAGCTAAGCAATCCTCAATAAGGATGTTATTTAATATAGAAAAAATATGTAGATATGTGTCATAATAGTAAGAGTATTCATTTTGTCATCAACAATGATATGTATTTGTGTTTGTTATAACATACCAAGGCTTGCATCTCTCAAATGATCATTGGTCCAAGTTAAGTGTAGAATATGCATTCCTTAATCTCGCATAAAATTGTATTTATTTCATATCAAGAACATGTTTAATGTTGGGTTCAAGATTCCTAGAAATCCTTAATTTTATTGAATATTTTTGGTAACGAGAAGTTTTAATGTTATCATGCTAGAATTTTTTAACTAGTTCCTTAACTACTTAAATTAAATTCATATTAGAAATTTTCAGAATTATATATGGAAACTATTATAATTAATTATATTTACTTAATAACTGCTTGTGATGTGAATCATTAAACAACTACCAAATCAAGAAGAACAAGAACACAGTATGTAGGTTGCATGCCAGGGAAAAAACCTCTCCTCTTGTAAAGAAAACCCATAAATATCTTCTCTTCCTTATATATTTTTCAATTGATGAATTCCATAACCTTGAGACTGAGACCAATACCCTCCAACTCCAATACCAACCTCTTCGGATGATGTGCTAACTTTGATCTAGTCAAAGCCAATCAAATCACTTCAAGTACCGCTTCTTCGACCTCCTGACGCAATATTTTCGGCCTCCTACTCTAGATTTGAAATTTTGGCCTCTCTGTAGTTTCAGTTTCCCATGTGCGAGCCTCGATCTTATTTTATATCCTACCCTTGATCTTAGATTTCCTTTCCATCACTTCTAGAGCTTGAGGATGACCCTTGGTGACCTTCACTTGACCTCTTTTTCTTCTTTTTCTCCAAGATTAAAGTTGTAGATATAAACCCTATGTCTGTTGAAGAAACCCTAGTCTTCCTTTAGCATGTGAGAGAGAAAATAGCCTAATAAAATATCTTCTTCGTCCTCTTCCTCCGCTTCTTTCTCCTTCCTATTCCTTCGCTAGAATGAGTGGTTAAATAATGTGCTTTAAGTTGGATGAGTTCCCTTATATTTATAGGCTTATCAAGGGTGGATGTGAATCTTCATTTATGATGAATTTCCAACATCCTGGTCGAATTACTCTTGGAGGTTTTCCAACACTTTTAAAGATAAAACTAAATTTCTTTACAAGTTACAATTTTCCCGAAGGCGTCATCAACTTATGACAATGACTTTTTTGTTTAATTCTAGACCTAGGACAAACCCTAGAAGAACTCAATGGGTGCTTGACCTATAAAATAAAATACCTTGAGCATGGAACCCATGCTCTGATAATAATAATAATAATAATAATAATAATAATAATTTTTATTTAATTTTACAATTTACAAGAATCAAAAGGACATTTCATAATCATGAAGAACGAAACTAGTTACACATTTTTCAACACTTCCTCTTAACTAGGGAGGTATTCATAAGAGGTCCATGGACATTATCAATATGAATAGATATCATAAGGAGATTCAGATTGGTACCCATTATTTATAGCATCATATTAACTGCCATTGTCACATAGAAAGGCCTTGACTAATAACTCTATCTCTCCACACCATCATAGAACAATGCTGGAGAGACCAATGATTTATAGAAAATGTTACACAGCATTTTGTCACTATCCCTGCAATCCCTGTCTCGCACATTGGAGGATCATTTCTATGAATAAAAAAAAGTGTCATGCCTTTCAAAGACCATGATTGCATCCCTTTCCATGAGGAAAACATCCCTTCTGTTGACAATTTCCTAAGAAGACCATTAGAAACACATGTTTTTTCCTTAGCGCTAGTAGACTGTTATGCGCTCGCGCCAATGAGGAAGATTAACACTAGGACCCACGCCCATTGGCGCTCTGTCTCAGTGAGCTACCCGTGCCAACCTATTTATGGAATGTTTTTTAAAAATAGAGGTGAAGTTTCCATCATAACAACTTCGTGGGTGAGTCATCTGGAGTGGTTCGACTGAATAACCATGGCTTCCCTCCTTTGGCCTCTTGTTTCCACCTTTTGGGGAAACCTCCCAAGGGATAAGGCCTCCCATCCACCATTGTAGGGATCCCAACCTCCTCCTCTCCCTCTATAAATAAAGCCATCTTCCATTAATGAGCTAGTTGAATTGAAGATATTATAGCTGAAACGCTAAAGAGAATTCCTGTACATTTTGCTAGAAATATAGAACAGAAGAGACCTTTGTTGAGAGATCTTAGGCTTGTGCCCTCACCCCATCCAAATTCCCCGATGATTCATCGAGACGCGCTTCGAGTGAACCCCGTTGAAGGAGGCTACGATGTCAAGGCTCCAGTTGTAACTCTTTCTTCTATTTATACATATACATGACTATTGTATGGTTCCCATCTTGCTTTAATGATTTTTAGTTGATGCAATATGCTTAACCCTCCTTGACTGGTTAATTGATTATGAATGAAATCATTGTTTTGTATGCTGCTCTTGTTTGTTGATCTTCGTGCAGGTATCTGAGCATTGTTGCAAAAGGATTGTGACCCGCCGAGACAGAGATAAAGAGGCCACCACCACCACAACGACGACAGCGTTGGAATCCAGGTAGGCCAATCTACCCTGTCCTTTTCATTCATTAATTAAGGAACCTACACTTTATCTTGTCCCTTTGTTTCTAGACCCACTCTAGCGCTACAGGGATCGTCTTTGTCCGCAGAGAGAATTTACCTTCCCAACAAATTGGCAAATCCACTGGGGAGTTTCCTTTGAGTTTGTCACTCTTTGAGGTCTTAGTCATTCGACGAGTTTAGCCGAATGACCTTTCCCTGTTTGTTCCTATGTTTTTCATCAATTATGATCTTTTATTTTTTTCTTGAAGTGGTGAGTCTGGTCTTGGTTAGGATAAATTCTTTGTTTTTTCTTTTTTAGGCATTGGCGCTTTTATTTTTCTGAGAGTTGCACTGATTGGCACTAGTTTTCAGTTAGCAAGCCGAGCCAACGGGCCATTGGCGCTAGTTTTAAGTTAGAAAGTCACGCTAGTTGGCGCAATTTTCACCGACAAAATTCGTGCCAATTTCAGGGTGTGTGAAAAATTAAGGTTTTTCCCTAAGGCCTTCACCAGTGTGTCTTGCCCTTCCATTCCTTTTCTCTGTATGATTTACGTGTTCTCCCCTTCACTCAAGTGGGTTTGATTGGCTTTTTGGTCTTGTTTTTTGGTTGTTTTTCTTGTTCGTATGTGCATCCTTACATCCTAGTTTTTCTAGGATTGTGCATCAATTGCCTAGTTGCATGCTTCACGAGACATCACCTTGTTGATTGAGTCAGTCTCCTTTCTTGGTGAGCCATCTCTAGTTGATTGCCCCTTGATTTTTGGTTGATTGAGTGTTCAATTTTCAAGTGTCTGTCTGAGTTCATTTGGTTCGCTTCTTCACTTCTAAGCATAGATTACATTGCTCGTTGTTCAGCTGAAAAGTATTATGTCTATTATTGCTTCATGTAAAGGGGAATGAATGCCTTGTTTTGAGCCCACACTTTGGAAGTCCTCTTTTGCTTGAACTCATATGTTTCGTAGCCTTTTGAGGAATTTCATTACAAAGTGTTTAAAAAAACGATTGCATTCTTAGTGTTTGTTTGCATCCCTTTTGCATTCATCCTTCCATTAAGGAAATTTTCATTCATTTAGTTTTCGTCTCATAGTTTGCTTTTCGCTAAAATGCATTAGATCACATTGCATTGAAAATTCTTTTTTGAGATCCATCATTGAAATTAGATTACATTGTTTAATGATTGAAAGCTAAAAATTGCATTGAGTGCATTCTCTTTCATTAAAAGCATGCATTAAGGAGATTCTCATTTCATCAAAAAATGCATTAAGTGCATTCTTATTCTTTCAAAAGAAAAAGGAAATTGTGTATAGATTACAATTGCATAGTTTCCAAAAGAGAATTTTCCATAGATTACATTGCATAATTCACATCGTTGAATGTTTTAGATTACTTTTGGGAGAGTGAAAATAACCTAGTTAGGAAAAATTTTCGTTTGTAGTATTACTATTTGTTGCATCATTGTTTGAAACTCTTCCCTTAACTAGATAGAATTCATCAAATTGAAATATTTCTTTTCTCATATAGCTGCATATAGGAGATTGTCAGATGACATTCGATAAGGCCTTGAAACTAAGACATAATTCAAGATCAACTTTAAAATTTATTCAATCAACCTATGGAAGCATTGAACCTAACACACATTTTTAGCGGTCTAGGCTAGTGACGTGTTCCGGTGTCGTTAAACCTAGTAGTTGTCGTTCGTCATCTGGCTTTAGACAACACTAGTATGGACTTGTGCTCCCTGTACCATCGTATATATAAAGGGAGACCCCCATAGGTTGCAAACCTTTATCCATAGGAAGCCGAGTCTACCGCCCTGTAACCATGATACATTGAACACAACATTCGGGGAGACTACTTGCACGTACGTCAAGTCCTTGGTCATTTCTCTTTCATTTGATCACCAATGTGTATATGGAAGTTCACAGAAACTTGGTACACCCTCTTGCTTAGATTACCTGAGTAGTCATTTTGGTCTTTTCGTGACTCTCTAAAAGTGAAAAGATCATCGAGCACTTGTCCTTTCATGCTCGTTCAACCTGAAAGTGATAGAGTCACCTTTTTCCTATTTCTTGACTCTTAAAATATGAAACAAAAGAGTTTTGTTTCAATGTCTAAAAAATTAACTGCCCACGAAATATTCTTGGTTAAAGTTATCTTCCTTAGTATTTTGTTTTAAGGTTGTTTCCAATGGAAATGTTTTCGGAGTTTACCAACCAAGGAATCCCCTCCGAAGGGAATCCTGGTCCTTTTTCTGCTTTTTGGAATGTTGGTGCTTCTTATATGGCAACAGATGCCTCCCCACTGGAGGAAGGAGTGGTATTAAGGGTAGCAACTGGTTTTGGTAATGATGGAACTGCTCAAAATAGGTAAAGGTTAAGAGGCTGGCTAACAAGACCAATCATTGCAGCGGTTTCGTAGGAATGGGTAAAACAATCAAGTGAAGGCGTATGATCGACCAAGCAGATGGTGACAATGGAATGAGAAAACCAAGTTTTATCCAGAAAAATAGGCCGATAAAATGGCAAAGATAAAACTAAATTTATTTACAAGTTACAATTTTCTTGAAGGCGTCGTCAACTTATGACAATGATTTTTTTTTTAATTGTAGACCTAGGACAAACCCTAGAAGAAATCAATGGATGCTTGACCTATCAAATAAAATACCTTGAGCATGGAACCCATGCTTCGATAATAATAATAATAATTTTTTTTTAATTTTACAATTTACAAGAATCAAAAGGACATTTCATAATCATGAAGACCGAAACTAGTTACACATTTTTCAACACTCCCTCTACCCCATTTGGCTCCCAGGTTTTCATGATTAATCGTTCTGCATCCATTTATATCGCTACTTAATTGAAATATTATACCAGATCGCGTCAAGTAGTGGGGAAAGAGATCCTTGATGGTCCTCCTCCCTCGCCTGCTTCTAGCTCTCTTCAGATTGAAAGGCCCAACATTGATCCCATTGTACGGCAACCTTCCAAAGGTGTACTCCGTAAGTATTCTTACAATCCCAACACCCGTGCTGCCCAACATTACAGTATTTTTGAGGATCTAGCGCCAGCGCCATCTCCAATGTATGCATTAGAAGTACTTCAGAATTGTCCGTCTCAACGGAAGGCTTTGTTATCTTCAATCGGCGGGGTTGATCTCGCTGATACTAGCCTTCTCGCTTTCAACTTGGAGAATTTCATCCTGCGACTCCCGCACCAAATTGCGCTCATCATACAAGTTGGTATTAATGGTCTAAATATCCATCGGGAGGTTGTGGATGAGGGTGCGTCTACGTGTGTCATGTCATCTGCTTGCTGGAAATCCATTGGCTCTCTGGCTCTGAATTCATCACCAAATTCCCTTGAAGAATTTGATGAAAGAAAATCAAAACCCCTTGGTGTTCTTGCTAGTTTACCGATTGAATTAGAAGGGAAGACAGTCAATGTCGAGGTTGAAGTAGTTGACGCTAAGCTCAATTACAATCTTCTCCTCAGTCGCAGTTGGATGGCGGGGTTGATCCTGATGATACTAGCCTTCTCGCTTTTGACTTGGAGAATTTCATCCCACGACTCCCGCACCAGATTGCGTTCATCATACAAGTTCGTATTAATGGTCTGAATATCCATCGGGCGGTTGTGGACGAGGGTGCGTCTACGTGCGTCATGTCATCTACTTGCTGGAAATCCATTGGTTCTCCGGCTCTGATTTCATCACCAAATTCCCTTGAATCATTTGATGGAAGAGAATCGAAACCCCTTGATGTTCTTGCTAGTTTACCGATTACATTAGAAGGGAAGACAGTCAATGTCGAGGTTGAAGTAGTTGACGCTAAGCTCAATTAAAATATTCTCCTCAGTCGCAGTTGGACTCACGCCATGATGTGAATTCTGTCCACTCTCTTTTGTGTTTTGAAATTCCTGCCTGAAGGAAAGATTGTTACTATTGATCAATTGTCATTCTTCACTTCTTCTTCCGAGAACAATGTTCCGTATGTGTATCAGATTCCTATTCCCTACGAGAGCGTAGGGCCGGGTCTCTTCAAAGAACTTGCCCTCATGGGTATTTTCCCTCTTCCTCCACCGCATACTGTTCAGATTAATATGATCTCTTAGTCTAACTACCCATGGATCATCCCTTTTCCAGAGAAGATTGATTCTTTCGGAGATTCGATGTTGTTGAGTCCGATCGAGATAGACTATTTTGAATTAATTTCAGTTTTGGAACCTCCACCTTCTGATCATGCTCCTTTGAGCATGTCTCTTAACACTTATTCTCAATCTCCTTGGCTCGGCGATTCGGATTTTCTCGATCCCTTGAAAGAGATATTTCCCTCCGATGAAGCCATCGTGGAAAATATGTCTCTCGAGGATCTTCCGTGGGATGATAGTCATCATCGTTCCTCATTCATGCCTGGTCTCGGGGCCATGTCTACATGTATTGAGAGGTTTGCATCTCAGGTTCCTTCTACTCCGCTTCAAACTCCTATTCTGACAAATGAAGTTTTTACGGAGGGTAACTTGAGTAATATTACGCAAACGATGCCTATCGACATTTCTGTGAAATCGAGAATTGACTAGAACATCCATATCGGGGTCACCTGTTCTTCAGATGAAGTTTAGGTTTATACTAGCCTTTTCTGCGAGTTCCGCGACATATTTGCATGGTCCTACGAAGAGATGCCCAACATCGATCCTAGTATAGTGGTGCATGAGATTCCTACCTACCCTGGTTCGAAGCCTGTTCATCAACGCCTTGTTCCTGTGCACCCTAGAAAGGCTGCCACCATTAAAGGTGAAGTTGAAAAGCTTCTCAACGCTGGTTTTATCTATCTGATTCCCTTGATAGAGTGGGTATCCAACATCGTCCTTGTAGATAAGAAACAGGGTACCATTTGGGTCTGTTTTGATTATCGTGACATAAACCGAGCCTGTCCTAAGGATAATTATCCTACTCCCTTTATCGATCAGATCATTGATGACTGCACTAGGAGTGAGATATTTTCCCTCATGGATGGCTTTTCTGGCTATAACCAGATTAACATCCTCTCGAACGATCAACATAAAACTGCCTTCATTTGTCCTTGGGGTGCTTTCGCATATAAGAAACTCCCTTTTGACTTGAAGAATGTTGGGGCCACATTTCAACAAGCGATGTCATATGAATTTCATGATATTAAGAACATTGTTCAACCTTATCTGGATGACCTTCCGACTCATTCAGCCAAACGTAAGGACCACCCTGACCATCTTCGTCAGATATTTCTTCGCTGTCGACACTATAACATCCGGTTGAATCCACATAAGTGTGTCTTCTACGTCGATTCCAGTAGACTCTTGGGGTTTATCATTTCCAAAGACGGGATTTGCCTTGATTCGCTCAAATTTGTGGCTATCATCAATCTCCCCTCTCCATCCTCATTACATCACTTGCAGAGTCTACAGGGGAAGGATAATTTTTTGCACTGTTTTATACCTAACTATGCCGAAGTGGCTAAAGGATTCACGTGATTACTAAAGCAGGGTGTCCCGTTCCTTTGGGATGATATCGCCCAAAAGTATTTCGATGCTGTCAAGACGTTGCTTTTCAACGCTCCTCTGTTGCATCCTCCGAACTATCATCACGATTTTTCCCTCTATTTAGTCGCCGCTTTCATCACGATTGCCATGGTTTTGGTGCAAGACGATGATGACGGTGACGATCATGTTATTTACTACCTTTCTTGTAACCTTCTCGATAACAAAACGTGCTATGCTCACGTCGAGAAGTTAGCGTTGGTTTCAGTTCAAGCAATTCAACATTTTCGTCATTACATTCTGCTACGAACTGTGACTGTGATTTTTGACTGCAACCCTATGACTTATATATTGTCTCGACAATTGCTAGAGAGAAAGTACTCGAAGTGGATTGTCATCCTCCAAGAGTTCGATTTGGAGTTTACTACTACCAAGTCGAAGAAATCGCTAGTCTTTTCTGATATTATATGCTCCCTCCCCTCTAACTCTGCTCCGTTTGGTTCTGAGGAATGCATTCCAGACGATTCACTTTTTCTGATTAGCACCCTCGATCCTTGGTATAGTGATATCATCATATATCTTTAGACTTCTACTTTTAGATCTGAGTTGACTAAGGATGCTCGCTAACGCATCTGTCATTAATCACAACCTTATCATATAGTCGGAGATACACTCTACCGCATCGGAGTATATTGCATTCTTCGCCGGTGTTTGACTCTCGAGGAGGACAATAAAGCCTTGAATGATTGTCACAGTGGTGCTTGTGGCAGTCACATGTGAATGGATTATTAAAAAGCTTCTATTAAGGAAACAAATCTACAAAAGTGAAGATAACAATTACTTACTCTAACACTGATAAGACATATTTGAATTTTTGTCTATAAATATGATTGCACAAGACTAACATGTTAAGATACTAATGTGGCCTTATTAAGTAGTTTTCTTGTGAAGAATGATGGGTTGAATCTAAGAGGAGATGACCAACTAAGTTGATGTGACTTCTAAATGGAAATAGCGTTGAGTGCTATGAATTTGAAGTTGTGCAAAAAATAAAAAGAAATAAAAAATAAGGAAATTTATCAAACCTTGTCCATGCTAATGATTAATTTAGGATAAAAGAGTTGAAATATAAATATTTTATAAGCACGATAATGATAAATCAATCGCTCATGCCTAAAATATATTGATAATACGTAAATGGGTGTAATGATTTGGCCGCTGAATTAGAAAACACTAAGGCGCATGTTTTAATTAGTTGACTAACAATTGATGTGTGATGAAGTATTAAAAGATGTAGGTTTCTTTTAGGAATATGCTATTAAAAGGACACATAATTGAAATAGTACTTGAGGCAAGGAAGTTCCTTTAGCCATCAAAGAACCTTGAGACACCATCAGTTGAGTATGCATAACGATGGAAACCATGTAAATAGGAAAATCAACCATACTACAATGATTGATATGTTTATGAAATTGGGTAGGAATTGGGTAGGAATTCCTTTATGTTGAGTTTACATTTCTCCTAAAATTATTCCAATTGAATCCTACATGCGAAGGAGAAAATGAATATAAAAATCTCATCCTTGATCTCATCTAATTTTTTTTGTGGGAAAATGGTTTGACTTCCATGAAATAAGTGTGTTGGTGAGTGATTATCTTGTGTAATGATGTCTCATTTTGACCAATATAAAACATAACTAAACATGGGGGAGTTTCATCTATGTGATGGTTCTTAAGGACTAGTTTTGTGGTTGCTATGGTGATAATATATTGAAAATACTTTATGTATGGGAGGCTAATATTTTGTGGCTAAGTGTGAATGCAAATTTGTAGGTAAAGTGTTATGGATATGGAACAAGATGACATCCCATAATGAAATATTAAAATAACACCACTTGCAAATAGCCAAACATTATGAAAATAGTCTCATGTTTTTCAAACTTGGCTTTTATGTGAAACAAGTATGGAAAATATAATTTTTGATTGAACATTTTGTGAATGCATCTCATGTAAGCTAAAGGTTGTGATACAAGTGCAATGATGATTTTTTCTATGAAGGATAGATAAAGATTGTGAAGCAGAAATCCTAGGAACAAGGCCACTATAGCAACGTTGGAACCTTATAACAAGCAAACCATACTAAAGAAAGCAAGAAAAATTCCATGGCTATAATAATCTAATAGTTCCTTCATTATTTCCATGAAGGAAAAACCTCATTCAAGTAGATCACTGAAGGAAGAGGATTACTTGGACACTGAAATGCCAATTAGGGGAATTTTAAGGTCTAAAATGGGATTCCTAAGAAAAATGTAGAACCAAAATAAAATTTATAAGAGCCAATAGAATTCAAGATGACGATGTCAACCATGGGGGATGATTCACCATTTTTTAAGTAAAAGTGTAAAAATATTAAAAAATAATAAAATAATAAAACTACTTTTTCAACTCATATTTTCAACTTATCTCCAAATTTTTTACTCAAATTTCGAGGGAGAGTACTCGTTGGATGCAAAATTTAATTCCTTATCCAAGGAGTACCCATGTTACATAATTTTGATGGACCCTGCTACACAAAAAATGAGAAAAACATGAAAAAAAATAATTGCATGTATTTCTCAGTTTTTGTGTAGTAGGATCCATCGAAAGTATGCAACATGGATACTCCTTAGATGAGCAATTAAATTTTGCATCCAATGAGTACTCCCACTCAAAATTTGAGTAAAAATTTTGGGAGATAAGATGAAAATACAAGTTGAAAAAGTAGTTTTTTCTTTTTTTCCCTCCAAAATTTGATGATGTAATCAAATCTTATTTTATTATTTCCACTATTATTTTATAATTTCTTTAGGAGGCCCATTTTAGACCTCAAAATTCCCTTAATGGGCTAAAAACTGCTATAGGGAGGAGACTTTTCACATACTCATCGGATTGGGAGTGTGAAGGGGTGCATCTAATGCAAGTAGAAAGATGAACTTGTTGCCTACGAAAGTTCATGGAGTGAAGGGAAATCCTATAGATTACTATTAAGTAAATTTCCTTAGTTGAAGTGCATGATACCTTATGGAAATTGAGATTTTATATGGAATATGTATAATGAATATATATGAAACTGATGATAACACGTGTTTGATTGGTTTGGTGATGTAAATACTAGGTGGAGCACTATAAATATGGAAGTAACTAGGCTAAAATGATAAATACCATTGTTGAAGCAGTGGGAAGAATAAAAAACATGAAGATTGATGCATTTATGTAAGATCAAGGATCATGGTGTACTTGAAAGGAAGCAATCCACATATTGTTGAAATAAGAAATTTTTATGCTTGTGATTGATTCTACACAGTTAGACATCATTACAGGTGAATTGGTCTTGGGCATGGAATACATGTAAGAACATAAGGAATATTGACACCTACCACAGTAAGAGCACAAGAGCTGAGAAGTGGGGAACCTCATGATGAGAAATATGAGTCCATTGAAAAAAAATCACAATATAAACTCTATATGATGAAATTTGAAAGGATTTATTATTAACATCTAGTAATGATTGTGTGCACTTGATGCAGATAAAGGTTATGAAACATAGATCTTAGGAACAAGTAATTTGAAGTGACATTAGATCCCATGACAAGTAAGCTGTGTTAGGAGAAAGTGGGTGGGATGTTTTGGTTATAAGACTCTAATAGTTCCTTCACTATATATGTGAAGCAGAATCTAGGTCAAGTAGATCACCCAAGAAAGGGGGATTTCCTGAACATTAAAATGGTGGGAAATTGCCAAGAAGACGAGACTTTAACTGTAATATCCCAAAATGGGAATAGCAGTAATATAGCTCATTAAAATGTAAAACACAACAAATATGAATATAACATAGGAGAGATAAATATGCAGCCATCATTTTATTAATATATCAGCAGAAATATACAACAAGATCATGAGGGACAAGCCACTCAAGCAATGGGAACAAGTCTCCAATGAACAAAACAATCAGCACATGAGCTGTTGCAACTGTATAGAATGCTGGAGAGCAGTGACAACATTGTCTATAATAGTGTAGCAACTGCTAAATATACATATAAATGGAAAGTGGCTGATAGAAACAAAAGAAATTCCCAGCAATGAAGATGTGGGCTCTAATACAAGATTTCTAGCCAACCCGGAAAGGATTGCTAGAAATACTAAGAAACATACAATGTGACAAATAACCTTGGGGTTAATGTGCCAATGAAAATTGGATCTGATATGAAATGAGGCTATGACAGATTTTAAATAATGATGTCTTCGTCCAATGGTATTTTTAATTAGAAGGTTGATCCCTCTACTCAGAAATAGACCCTCCTGATGAGCTCAATGAACCCTCCCAGCAAATGCCTCCAAAAATAACACAGTTTAGGATGGTGACTACACTGTGAGGGATAGAAGATGGTTGGCTTGATGTAAAATATGTCAAAATATGCCCGGGAGTCCTCCTGGTTGCTCCTCCAATGAATAGACAACCTCTCCACTGAAAAACAGGCCCAGAAATGACTCTAAGAGATCCTCCTTTGCTGCACCCTGCAACACAACCCAACTCTAAATAGAAACTGCATTGTAGCTGAAGGAGGTAGCTTGGCCAAAATTTAGGAATGAGGAAATGTAGCCCAAAGAACCTCTCCTTCCCTGAGGATGAGGTAGGGATTCCTGACCAGGAACAGCCTTGTGCTAAATAGCATTACAACCCAGATAAACAACAAGAGGAAGAAAAGTCTAGAAAGACCAATAGAAAATGATAATCTAAAACATGAATAACAAAGGTTCCCATCCTCTCCATATATAGCAAGTGAACCTCTCCATATTGTGTCCCATCCATATTTTCCACCAAGCTCAGGCAAGTTGTCCTCCACTAAAATTGTGTTGTACATCAAGGAGATTCAATGTATCTAGACAGCGTTGTTGACTTGGTCAAAGTTGACTAAATCAACATGATTCAATCCCTGTTCACACCTAAAGGTGCTTAATCTGGCTGCTTATTCTTCCTCCTTTCACATTAGGAGTGTCATTATTCCTTCTAAAGGGGCTTATGGGCCTCCTTACCCATTTATTCACCTACCTAGTGATAAAACCAACTATAATATTCCATTTTGATGAAAGCTAAATTTTTGGAATATTACAGTCCTCCCCTCCAAAATGTTGCTTGTCCTCAAGCAACTGTATAGGGAGAGAAAAATTCCTCCCTTCCTCCTCGTGTGGCCTCCTCATCAATAGTTCCCACCACAACTCAACATAGTCTGCAATAAATCTGCCCTCCAATGACTCCTCCCAAGCATGCAAAACCAAATGGCTCACATCATAAAAAGGAGGAAGGTGTAAGTGGGAACATTCTTGATGTCCAATGGCCTCCTCAAGATAGGAGTTATGAAAATCATAGGGGATCTTATGACCAATGAGAGACTCCCAAACCCATGCATTCATCCAAATGAAATGAGCCATTCTAGGTAGCTCATCAAAAGAATCCTCAACCCTCGATGTATGCAATGTGTTGGGGCTGCATGGAGAGATTAGATTTTTCCATTCAAGTTGTTTCTCTCTCCATTTATGGTAAGTATGGGGTTGTTTATGATTTTGGGCTGAAATGACATGGCCTCCAAGAAAGGCCCAAGTTACCCCACTAAAAAATTCAGCCACGAAGTGCCTCCTCCAAGAACCCAAGTTCTTCAAATGGCTCCTCCCACATGAAGAAAAGAGATGTGATGTGGCAATCATGGTTTGACCATTTTTTCTCCTGAAACATACAACATGTAAAGTAGGGAGAATCATACTCCAAATGGGCATCTCAAACTCATCCTGTACTCTCCAAAGAAAGCTCCCCATGAACATAAGAATATCAGCAATAAATGGGAGAAAAATCCAATGAAAACAAGTTGCCATATGACAACTAGAGAGTGGATCATAGTTCCACACATGGAACCAGCACAGTGCATCCCTTGCCTACCTAAAAAATAATAATAACAAGTGCCCTTCCAGCCACTTTTTTGCTTCCACAATCATCCCATAAGATGGAATCATGAATGTAAAATGTGGTGTTAATGGTGCACACCAAGAATCATGTGGCTTCCCCCACAAAACACCAATAGAATGGCCAACATAAATGCTGCAAATGGCCTCAAGTACATGAAAATACAATATACAAGAAGGAAATATCCTCCTTGGTACAATATGCTGCTCATAAGAGGTAAAGGAATGCAAATCATAGTGCATAAGTGTACATCCTCTACTATGTACCTTGGTCATTGAGTTGAAATGGCTCAACTGAAAGTTCTCCCTCACTCTCAATGAGAAGGGAAGTGGTTGTGACATCCTCTCTATCACCATATGGGCTATGCATCTCTCCATATGCTGAAATGTGTCATGCTGGATGCCCTCCCAAGTGAGCATCTTCATCAAAGAATGATATGCATCAAAGTGCATGGAAAAGAATTCCTCATGTGCTGCATGTAGCAACTTCTCCTTGAGCTCAGAAGTTCTAGTCAAGAATACTTTTCCATAAGAATATATGACCACATCATCCACCATATATCAATCATCTCTATTCGGGTCATCAAGAATCAAGCAATCACCAAGATCCTTGGAGTACTCTACCAAGAGTTGAGACCTCCAATATGGATCAATCCTCCTAAGAGACAACGTTGGTGATCTGGAATGTGAAGCTCTCCTCATGTTGTTATCTACTCCTTTGACATCCCTCATGCCAAAGTCATCCTCCAAATTGCTGCCATGCCCATTATGCAGCTACTCATGCTCAAATAGAAGTGGTGACTTTTGGAAGTTGGCCTCCCATGAGAAGCTACCTTCCAAAAAGAACCTCCTGACCTTGGCCAAGTTAAGCATGAGTGGCCTCCATATACTCCAATATATGGAGGATTCCTTCCTCAAAGGAAGTACCCTCTGTTTCTCCAAATCCATGGAGCAACTCCCTTTCACCATGAAGGTGCCATCCTCCATCACTACAGCAACTTCTGTCAGCGCAATATATGTAGTGAGAGTGGGTAATGCATAAAATGGAAGAATACCTCTCTCCTCCTTAAGTCTATCCCAATCTCTCCGTGCTGTACTGGACTCCTACAAAGTCTTCACCTCTCTAGAATCTAAGAGTGGTGAACCAAATGATAAAATGTCTCCCACCAACTCTAGATCTGGTGGCCTCCCAGGTGGAATGCCCCCATGTAGTGAGACATCAAAATCTGAAGTGGACTATACACATGTGTGGATTGATTTGTACCTCTCTTCACTGTGCAATACAATCTCCTTCTTTTGTGCAGAAACCTCCCAAAATAGATAAGGGTGAATGCTCATCATCCCTTGATGTTGATCCTTACTTTCTTCTACTTCCATCTGCCAAGATTCACAACCCATAATAACTGATGTACGTTGTTCCAGAATTGTGGTTTGGTTCCCACATGTTGGATTATTTAGAAATCCTTGCAAAGACACAAGGGCTCCTCCAATGGAGGCAATGTATCCCTTCCCATCTCCATGGGGTGATGGATGTTCTCCCATTGGTACAACGCTGTTAGCTCTTCTCTGCTCATCCTCTTCATTAATATGTGAGATTTCCTCATCATCAATGAGAGACCCTTGATCTTGGTCTTCCCTTGAAGGAGGTTTCTCCATGTCTTCACCAATAGAAGAGGGTTCTTCAAATGGTGGCAATCTTGCCCTTGGAAAGGTACCATGCATGTTTTTATCCCCTTCATCAGAAATATGGAGTGGAGTTGGAAAGATAGTTGTCTCCAACTCATGCAGAGGTTTTAAGTTTTTGGGTTCCACAAGAGATGTTTTACAAAGTTTAATGTCAGATCTTCTCAACAATTCCTTAGTGAACCCAGCATAAGTTTTTACATTTGCATGATAAAATGAAGAAGAACTATTAAACCACCAATTATGGGCCATATCTTTGAGGTGTAGTGCTGCTACTTTAATGGCCTCCCTTTTTGAAACTTGGTGTAGCTTAAAATAGGAATCTAGCTCCTCCACCCAAGCTTTGGCTGTGCACTTTGCTGATCCATCAAAGTTAGATAGAAAAATTCTACCTCTCTTGCATCTATGATGGTTGTTGGATCTTCTACCTTCCTTGAGTTGGAAAAACCCTTGGAAGTCCAAGTGCTCTTTGAATCTCCATGATTGAGACTCATACTCCTAAAGATAGTCACTCAAGGTTTCCTCCCTTGGTGCATCTCCTTCCTCCATCCTTCTTGCAGTGAATGTGGGTAATATACTGAGCTGTGGATCTGCATGTGTGGCTGAATGGTCACACCTATCATGTGAATAGCTAGGGCTTGCTTCATCTTCAAACCCTCTCAGGAATTTCCTACACTTCCCCCCTTTCATCTCCTTGAGATCTTCTTTGATGTTTTTCATAGCTTGGAAAAGAAGTCGGGAGACCCTCTCTTCCTTCATTTCTCCAAATAATGGAGTCATGCCTTTGTTTCTTCTATGAATATTCTCTTTTCTATGATAATAATCTTCTCCTTCAAATGGCATAATGTCTTTAATGCACAGGTTGAGCCAAGATTATGCTCTGATACCACTGTAATATCCCAAAATGGGAATAGTAGCAATATAGCTCATAAAAATGTAAAACACAGAAAATCTGAATATGACATAGGAGAGATAAATATGCAACCATCATTTTATTAAGATATCAGTAGAAATATACAACAAGATCATGAAGGACAAGCCACTCAAGCAATGGGAACAAGTCTCCAATGAACAAAACAATCAGCACATGAGTTGTTGCAACTGTATAGAATGCCAGAGAGTAGTGACAACGTTTTCTATAATAGTGTAGCTACTGCTGAATATACATATAAATGGAAAGTGGCTGATAGAAACAAAAGAAATTTCTAGCAATGAATATGTGGGCTCTAATACAAGATTTCTAGCCAACCCGAAAAGGATTGCTAGAAATACTAAGAAACATACAATGTGACAAATAACCCTGGGGTTAATGTGCCACTGCAAACTGGATCTGATATGAAATGAGGCTATGAAAGATCTAAAATAACGATGTCTTCCTCCAATGGTATTTCTATTTAGAAGGATGATCTCTCTACTCAGAAATAGACCCTCCCGATGAGCTCAATGAACCCTCACAATAAATGCCTCCAAAAATAACGCAGTTCAGTATGGTGACTACGCTGTGAGGGATAGCATATGGTTGGCCTGATGCCAAAGATGTCAAAATATGCCCAGGAGTCCTCCTGGCTGCTCCTCCAATGAATAGACAACCTCTCCACTGAAAAACAAGCCCAAAAATGACTCTAAGAGATCCTCCTTTGTTGCACCCTGCAACACAACCCAACTCTAAATAGAAACTGCGTTGTAGCTGAAGGAGGTAGCTTGGAAAAAAATTCCAGAATGAGGAAATGTAGCCCAAATAACCTCTCCTTCCTTGAGGATGAGATATGGATTCCCGACCAGGAACACCCTTGTGCTAAACAACATTGCAACCCTGCTAAACAACAAGAGGAAGCAAAGTCTAGAAAGACCAATAGAAAATGATAATCTAAAAAATGAATACAAAAGGCTCCCATCCTCTCCATATATAGCAAGTGAACCTCTCCATATTGGGTCCCATCAATATTTTCCACCAAGCTAATGCAAGTTGTCCTCCACTAAAACTGCATTGTACATCAAGGAGATTCAATGTATCTAGACAGCGTTATTGACTTGGTCAAAGTTGACTGAATCAACATGATTCAATCCTTGTTCACACCCAAAGGTGCTTAATCCAGCTTCTTATTCTTCCTCCTTTCACATTAGGAGTGTCATTATTCCTTCTAAAGGGGCTTATGGGCCTCCTTACCCATTTATTCACCTACTTAGTGATAAAACCAACTATAATATTCCATTTAGATGAAAGCTAAATTTTTGGAATATTACATTAACACATTCCTTGGATTGAGAGTGTGGATGGGTCCATTCAATGCAAGTAAGGAGTTGAAATTATTACCTATGGAATCTTGATGAAGCAAAGGATAACCATATCAATGACTATTATATTTAAATAAATATCTTATCCATAATTTCAAAAATCAAGAAATTTCTTATGCTTAGAATTTTTTTTCATACACATGTTTATTGATAAGTGTTTTAGGAATGCCAAAGGTCTGGAGGTGGAAAAAAAATTCTGACATAATGAAAAGGAAGAATGGATGAAGAGTACCATGTCACTGGTGTAGGGGATGAAGCATTGAGGAGCATTATCATAGTGAAAGAGAGCACCTAAAATGGTGTAATGTTGTTGAAGCTGACACCTAAAATAGTGTGAACACTAGAGACAATGTTCCTTTAAGGGGGAGGAACTATAACATACCCAATACTAGCCCACTACTATTTATTAATTATATTATTGATATTGTATGAGAATATACATGTAAATGGGGAAAAAAATGGAATAATTGTAATTATAATCTAAGACTAGTTGATGAAGAGGTGAAGCCTTGATACAAACCATGAGAAGCCATAAGGAGGAGGGAAATAGCTAGGGAGTTTGGAGAATTAATCTTGCTAATGAATTATTGAATGGGCCAAAGGAATATGAAATATTAGATTGTCGACTTTCCCGATTAAAATACCAAAGGGGAAGGTTTAGTAATAATTTCCAATAGTTATAAAAGTATCTAGGCAGTAGTACCAAAATTTCTCAAAGGTATGGGAAACGTACCATTAGAATACTTATTGGGGCTAAATAGAAGCTTTTTGCTTGACTTGATGGACAACTCTGAAAGAAATATCTCAAGGAAGCTCATGCACGCAGAAGCACTTGTGCACAAACAAGGGAGAGAAACATTCTCACAACGAGAGGAAGCACTCATGGAAAAGACATGTTCAAAGCAATCAAAAGGGTTGATGCACATGACTAAGTAGTCAAGAGGAAGCTCTTGCGGGGGTAAAATGCCAATATAGAGATTAGATAAACATGCAATATGTACGATGAGTTTGAGTTGATGAAGAAGGATGGTCTTCATAACTCCACCCTATGTTGTTGAGAAAACTTCCCTTATGGCTCCATGGTCTGGCTCAGGGGCGGCCAACTACAAGAAATATTTACATGTAGTTGAGCCTATCATGGGGTCGAATGGGACTCACCCTTAATAAGTTGCATGCAACATTTGGTTGTAATCGAATACGTGCTCCGGTGGACTTTGAATTTTAATGTAATCTTATGCAAAGAAATGGAAATTTTGTTGATTAACCATGTATTTATGAGTTTCCTACATAATGGATATGATGGTTTATGCTATGCCTATTTATGAGAGAGTAAATATGTTTTTAATGGTTGTGGTGGCATTGTAATGTTCATATGTATGCTCATGTGTTTTCATGATGTATGTTTAAGAATCAAGAATAGGAAAATAGATCTATAGTCCTTGTTACTATTAAAAGTTCCTGATTGTTACTGGTTTTAATCAAGTTAAAGATATGGCTAAGGAGGTAGGGGAAGTAATCCCATTAGTTGTTTGGAGAACCAAAATGTTTAGTTGGTTGCAAAATATTCTCAAGGATTCTTAAACATGAGCTTGGTTTGCCTTAGACAAGCTAGAGAAGATCTAAGCCTATTACGGAGACTAGAATGCCCTTTACCGATATGGACTTAGATGTAAGGGTCAAAGTTTTTATTATAGAGTGGAAACTCAAAGAAGGATTCTTCTCCAAACATATGAAGCAAGGTATTATAGATATTTACAAAAGTTAATATTAATTATTGGACTTAGATGCAAAGACTAAAACCTTGATAATAAGGTGAATACTTACATGAGAAGTGTTGTAGAATTCACAAAAGACTACTAAATGGTGAAAGTATGGTAAAGAGATTAATTTGCCTTAAAGTGAAGGTGTTTAGACTTTAATAAGAAAACTAAATAATTTAGCAACATAGATATATGCTTGATTGATTTATTAACTCATTACAAGGTCCTCCCTAGTTGAGAGAAGAATGTTTAGAGACCTCAAAAGAGGAAAATTGTGTGCAATGACTTCATAGTTGTCCTAGAAGAGAGGCCTGATAATGGTCATTGAGGGAAGGATATTTATAGTGAATAATACTTTTAGGAAATTTCAATTTCCTGTCATAGTATTTTTTAACTCTCAAGATAGGTGGAGAATATCCATTTTGACATGCCTTTCCTATGAGAAAAATTGTTAATCAAATCTTCTATCTCGGGCCAGAGAGAAATTTTGGGATGGAGCTCTGGTGTATCATTCTATGAGAATTTTGTAATTTCAAGGCTTTGACCTCAGCCCTTGGTCACATGGTGAACATAGGGGCTAAGAGGAAGAACTAGCCAAAAGGGGCTACTACGTTACCAAGTGGTCGAGATGTTGGGTGTTGGCACCTATCGAAATTCATGTTAAACTTCCCCGGGGGTTGGTAACCTAAAACACTAAGGAATAAGTCAAGAATGCAATGGTATAGTCATGGTGATCAGTTGGGCCTCATGAGATCAACATATTGGGATGTTGGACATCAAAATGTCAATCCATTGCCCTTTTTGTTTTTGATGATTAGGAGAGTGCATTGGAGAGTATTTGGCATAAATCCCCCCCCCCCTCCCCTCGATGCTAATAGTACCCACATTGTTCAATAGTTAATGGAGACTAGAAGTTAAAATTCATCAAAGGATGGTTTAAGTGATAGGGAGATTGAGTTTTGGTAATTCTTTTGGAGGCAGTTGACACAACTCCTTGACACTACCAAAATATGACATTGTCCATTAGTAATTATGATAGATGGTCACGTTCATCAAACGGAAAATATAAGACCATCAAGACATCTAAGTCCTCTTATCGAGACTTTTCTCCTAATACTATTGAGATAAATAAGGACCCTAAGATGGTAGATCTTGACATGACAACTAGAATGGTGTTGACAAGGAGTTAATGTGGGGATAATGTGGTGTTGGTGTGGCAGTGGCATGGCATCGCCATGGCATCGACATGGAGATGACATGGGCTAATGTGGCTTGATGATGTGGAATTATAGATCGCAATGGCTTGAGGTGGTTTTCAAGTGGTAGCCAGGATGACAGGTGATGTGGCCTATCAGGCCATTTTCTCAACAACAGGTCGGGAATTAGGTGGTTAGCCTGTCAGTACATAGACAAATTTTATGTTGGGTTGATGACCCATCAGTGATCACTCGATTAGGCTATTGGAGTATTGACATATCTACCATCATATAATTCTAGAATTTGCAACAAAATGGCATGTTTTGATGGTAAATGGGGATTAAGAAGCCAGTAGATGAGAATGATAATAGACGTTGTCTCATTTTCTGTCAGTAGATGTTTATGTCAAGTCGAGTGAAGCCCTGTAAATGATGCTACCTAATAAAGGTTTTCCTAGGGCGAATAAAAAATAATATGTCTACTAGTGACTTGGCTTGGTGGATGTGGGCCAATGAGATAAGGGAAAATGGTAGTATGGATTGATGAGATGGCCCATGATGGGGGAAATATTCAAATGGGAATAAATTTCAGCCCATAGCTCATAATAAATTGAAATTTATATCATTTGAAAACTTTAAATAAGCAGAAGATGATGATGAGGTCAAAAATGAGATTTGAGGTGGTTGTAGAAAGAGGAAAGTTGATAGCCCCATCTTCATAATTAACCTTTAAAGTTAGGTATAGATAAACCTTGCAACCATAATTAGGTATTATGGGGTTGGTTATTTTACACTTGGTTCTAGGTTCATTCTTGGTAGTGTGAGCATTATAGAAATTTAGTTGATTTACTTTACTGATTACAATCATATTCTTTTTAATTGTAATGGTAGACTCCTAGCAAACTATGATATTTTAGGGATGTTTTTGTCTCAAGTGGAAATTGAGCTCATCATAAAATGCTTATAGGGAATAAATGGGGTTAACTTCCTATAGAGGCTTAATATCCACATCAAGCTTTTGAACTATTTTATTGATATTTTTATTAAACTCTTCAACTCTTTCATTTTCATTCCTCTTGGCATTATTAAGGGTTAGTGAGAAAATATATATTGTTTGTCTTTTCTCCACATATTTCCATAAAAAAATTTCTAATCCATTCCCTGTGCTAATACTCTTTGTAAGTAGGCATGTGAACCAACTGATAACACCATCATCTTGGGAGAGGACAAACAATTCCATGAACACATCCTTGCATTTTATTTCATGTTCTTGGAATATTTTTATAAATTTTGTCAAGTGACCCGTAAAAAATATTACATTATTTCCTTGGAATTTAGGTAAGGATACCCTTCAATGTTGGAAAAAATTAATGGTTGAAAGAGCTCATCCAACTAAGGTGTACCCTTTTCATCGACCATTGTGGCTTGGGTAGGGTTTGAAGGATTGCTTTCAGCAAACACCTTATATCCTCTACAATAGATAGGTCTGGATTATTGGAATTATATACCTTATTAATTCTCCTTCTATAATATTATTCTGGTTTTGGGATCACATGAACAAAGCCTTGGGAAGAGGTTCTTATAGAGTACCTTTTGGGCACAAGTTCAATTGTAAAGTCACCATATGAGCTAATATGTGTTTGACCACACTTGAATTCATGATAAGGGACAACATCATGCCACAATAACACTAGTTTTTGTACTGGAAATCCGAGGATATAAATGCAAATCTTTAAAACCCCCACTTCTCTTTAGACATAATAACACCTACTACAATAGTTAGCAATTTTATTACTATGAATGTAGTTCAACCACCATAAAGGTAATGCCAAGAGAACTTTGTCTGTCCATAAAGTATCCCCCATATGTCCTCAAAGCCAAATGGACCTCAACCATGATATGTCATAAACACATGAGAATATTCTCATACAATATCAAGGATAACAACAATTTTGGTTAATTCTAGACTAAGAACCTTGATCCCCTATATGCCCTCAAAGCCAAATGGACCTCAACCATGATATGTCATAAACACATGAGAATCTTCTCATACAATATCAAGGATAACAACAATTTTGGTTAACTTTGCATTAAAAACCTTGATCCCCCATATGTCCTCAAAGCCAAATGGACCTCAAGCATGATATGGCATAAACACATGAGAATCTTCTCATACAATATCAAGGATAACAACAATTTTGGTTAATTCTACACTAAGAACCTTGATCCCCCATATGTCCTCAAATCCAAATGGACCTCAACCATGATATGTCATAAATGCATGAGAATCTTCTCATACAATATCAAGAATAACAACAATTTTGGTTAATTTTACACTAAAAACCCTGATGACCTCATTCTCATAAATTTTATAACTCTTAGCTAATAAACCGACAAAATCCCACCTCACAATAATTCTATAGTCTTACATACATACAAGTTTGATTGAATTCCTAATACTTTATCAATTACCATAATTTATCATTTTAGTTAAAAACTCATATAAACAAATAATTGGATTCAAGTTTCATATTATTAAAATATTTATAAATTATTACGTAATAAAAAATAACTTTATGAATTAAAATTCTACTAATAACATAAATATAACCCAATACATCTTAAAACTTAAAAATAAATTTCTATATTATTTCCATATGTGACATTAACACTTATGTTTCTTACCACAATCACTCTATCTAGCCAGCCATCTCCACGCTTTAAATTCACAATTCTATAAAATATGTTTTAAAGAGAATCCTCAAGGAAGCTTTCTAGTTTTCACACATATCATTGTATTTAACAAATTATTTTGTATATTTTTTAAACATAATCGTAAATGAAGCTTTTTAGTTTTCACACAACTTGTTTTATTTAAGTTTTAAATTTCAGAATGAAGACTTATAAGATTCATAATTTAAACAAAAATCTTCAAAAAAAAATCACAATTTCAAACCTTCCTAATGATAAACCTCAGTCCACCCGTTATTTGAAGTATTAATGAAATAGATGTGCTCTGCTAGGGTTTCTGCACAAACCCTGAAACTCTGATCCCCTGCGCACCTCGCTTTACTGCCTGCCGCCTCGTGCTCTTCTGCTGATTCCCTCTGTTGTGGACAGTTTTGTCACCCCTAGAGACAGTCTAGAGTTGCCATAGACCAGTGCCTAGGACATCTTATCATAGCAAGAGAACATGAAATATAGCTTGGGTGTCAATCCAACAGCTCTCTTACTATCTCTTGTAAAACAAGGAAACTAGTTTAAATGGGACCAAACTCTCTCAGAAGCTGATACAAAGATAAGAATAATGTAGGAACATCATGCAAAACTCCAATACAAAGGCATCAAATAGTTAAGAGACAGCTTACTGTGAAGAGGGCCAGTTCAGATAGTATACCACAGAAATCAAATATCAGAGAGTGGATGCAGTGAAAGAAATAATGAGAAAACACCAGTTGACATTAGACTGATACCCAGGTATACAACAAAACCATGTATGGGCTTGCCAATTCAAGAATCCATACACAATCCTGGCATTTTAAAAGCATCCTCCTAAAACAACTGATATAGCAGAAAGTATGGAAGAGATGAACATGGAACAATATATCATGACTAGGCCTATTTAAAGCGCTTGAATAATCCCAGAAAGGGCATCAACTAGGATGAATCCTTACTGCAAACTAGTGAGCCACTCGCATTCTAGAACATGATACAAGAAGATAAATAGTATGAAATGAGATATTATATTAACACATAAGAGAAAATTACATACTGTGAGATACTAAAGACCAGAATCCTCATTACAGTTATAACTCCTCCTCACTGAGACCCTACGGGCTCTGAACCTTTATACATAAGTGTTACAAAATGTATACAGAAGCTTTTCACTGCACAGTTTGCTAATAGAAATCTGGAACCCTTCTAATGTCTTATTTCTGGGTCTTTATAGAAAAGATAGAGAATTCTAGAGAAGGGGGTAGATGGGGTACATTTAATGACTTGGTTTGAACAAAATGGCGGAAAACATTCGCGCCCACACTATGAATGACTAACTATAAATGACTGTACTTTACAATTTACCTCCAGAAATAAATGCTGAGGATGAAAATCTCCTCATAAACAAGACACAAATAATAAAATATACAAATGCTATGTACTTGGCTGGAGGAGGAAAATCTGCTGCGATAAAACCTTGAGATTGCTTGCAAGAATGAATGATCTGGGAAAAAGATCTCTTCAGAGACATGGCATAAGAGAAAATCTTCATGAATCTTCTGTACTTTCTTTGAGAAGAAAATCAGCAGAAATATAATCTGTAGGGTATGATTTTTAATGTATTGTACCCTCGGCCTGATCTAGAAAATCTCTGGTCCGATACCCTTGTCTTTTAACGCCAGGTATAAGCTCATAATCTTCAATGAGGTTGTTGAAATCTTTAATTCTTTGTTGATGTTCTTTGCAGGAACATTTATATCCCCATATGCTAACCAGCATCTTTAAATTGTCCTTGGAGAGTTCGAAAGATTTCAAATCCTGCTCCTGCGATGGATGTCTCATCATAGCGGCTTTCAGGACCCTTCTTCATAATGACAACTTCAATTGAATTTCCTTCTGAGACGCTCTATTTCTGCAACCAAGACTATGAATTAAAACATCTTTCCGTTTGTTGAAACCCTGCAAAATCCACCAATACATTAGAAAAGCCAGGTACAAGTATTATGGACGGGGAGGTGTTGACAATAATGGCGGTGAGGACATGACGGAATGATAAGAACGTGCAGGGTGGCAGAGGAAATACGATGAAGGCTTTGATAAACAGACAGAATGCGGATTTTCCACGTGAAACAGTATGAATGTGATGACAGGATAAAATGATGAAAATGAATGAAAAACACACACATATATATATACGGTGGGGAAGAATACTATAGACACGCGGGAAGACGACACATGGGTGTACGAGGGACAGGTGGGAGGGTGACGTGGCTGCAGAGTCAACAGACAGAGAAGACTGGATTCTAGGCCGTCGGATTTTGGAAGACAGATCAACGACTCGAAAGCGATGGGAGCGGCGTAATGGTGGGCCACGGGACACGACGGACACAGGTTAACATGCGAGCATCTTTGGAAGGTGTCCGTCGTTGGATTGAGATCGACAGATCCAACGGTGCAGGTGAGTTCCGCTGCCCAGCGATTTTTCAACCTTTAACGCGCGAAAAAGTGGTCTAGGACGTCGTACTTAGGGACACGCGTCACGCGATTTGTTGAATCGCTGGCATTCGATTGAAAACCGCCGACCTGGTGAAGGCGGTGCGGAATGGAACCAGTAGTTTCCCGCGACAGGATACGGACGCGGGGACCACCACATAAAATAATCTCTGCTCCGTCGATTGGCTTTGGATCTGACGGTTACAGTTGCACTCGAAACATAAAACAACAAGCTCCCTTTTGACTTAGCACATGGTTCCGAGCCCGAGTCACATGGGAACCAAAACAGGGAGTGCTAAGCTCTTAGGGCTAGGCCTGATAAACTTTAAATCATGGATTTTAACCTTGGCACAGTGTATTTTATGAGCGGAAAAAGGCAACCATAGACAAAGTATGAAGGCCTATGGCCACGAAAGATGTTTTAAACAAATCCAAAGGGACTCAGTGGCCAAAATTTAAATAGGGGGGGCTGATATGCACAACATCGGCTCCATCTGGGGACGGCATGTTCATCCTTGGGCATTTCGAGAACATGCAGACCACTGAACATTTCTGTATGTACATCCTGTCTTTCAATTCCTCTGTGTTTCTTCTGATAATTTTCCAGCATCCTTTCTTTATAAAAATAAAAGCTAAAACAACTTATATACAATATAATACAACAGGCATTCCCAGCCTGGATCAGAATTGAAAGTATGGCTTGAGGAATTGGCCATTCACATGGGCGTCCAGCAAATCACCCTGTAGGTTTTCTAACATGAAAGTATTGTTTCCTCCTTGATTCACAATTTTGAATGGGCCAAACCACAACGGATCAAATTTAGCATGCTTGCCTTTCTCTGCTCTCCGAACGTCCCATCTGAGAACCAGGTCTCCAATTTGAAATTTCCTGTCTTTCGCATGCCGATCAAATGAATTCTTCATTTTCTCCTGCATTCTATCAATCTCTGATTCACCTGGTTCCGTGTTTCCTCTAACTCGACTAGTTGATTAATTCTTCTGACCATGTCATCTGGTTCTTCCTGGCTTTCCTGCATAAAACGTGATACTGGCAACGCCAACTGCACAGGAAACACAGCTGCTCGCCCATACACCAACTCATAGGGAGATTTACCTGTTGATCTCTTGTTGGTTATCCTATTGGCCCATAGAGCAAATTTTAATTGGGAGTCCCAATTCTTCTGGTTCTCATTTATTGTTTTATTCAAGGCCCTCACCAGGGTTTTATTAGAGGACTCTGCTAAGCCATTTCCCTGCGGGTAGTAAGCTGTGGAGTGAGTCAATATGATGTTATACTGTTGGCAGAAATTTACAAATCTGGCAGATTTGAAAGCCTGTGCATTATCAGTTACAATCCTAGCAGGACAGCCAAACCTAGATATGATATTTTCCTCCATAAACTTGATTATTATAGAATCTGTAGCATTTCTTGTAGGTATGGCTTCCACCCATTTTGTGAAATAATCTGTGGCTGTTAGTATCCACTTATATTGGCCACTTGATGGGGGATGTATTTCTCCTATAAAATCTAATCCCCATTTCTGAAATGGTTCATTCACATGAATAGGAATCAAGGGCAAAGCTGCTAATTTCTGCCTTTCTGCAAACCTTTAACACTTGTCACATGCTCTGACCCAGGCAAAAGCATTTGTAAATAATTTTGGCCAGTAGAAACCAGCCTTCAGGATTTTATGAGCTGTAGCCCTCCAGCTGTAATGTCCTCCACATATTCCCTCATGAAATTCTGTCATTATATTCTCCACTTCATTTTCCGTGAGGCACAATAGCAATATACCTGAAGGCTCTCTCCAGTATAGATGTCCATTAGCAATTATGTATTTCTGGGATTTCATTCTTACAGCTCTGTATTTTATCTTGTCACAACTTGGAGGACAGCTAAGTGTTAAAAGATATTCAACTATTTCTTTATACCAAGGACTAGTGAGATATTTCATGTGTACCTTTTGAGTGGCCATCTCTAGTCCTTGTTGTTCTTCTCCTTTCTCAGATTCTTCATTTGCTATCATGGATAAATTAATGCCCAAGGCTTGATGATTTGATTCAGATAGAATTTTAGCAAGTCCCTGTCCTTTAATCAGCTTAGTAGGCCTTATGTCCAAATATACTCCTGTATTTTTGCAATCCATCTTCCTCTTTTACCTTCGCTATCCCCCTGAACAAGAATATCTTTGACAGCTACTGTGGGAACATATGCAATAATGTGAGATTGCAAAACATAGGTTCTAAAATCCTTGAGGGACTTCACCAGGGCATATGCCTGATTCTCCAATATATTATATTTTAATTCAGCATCATGCAGCACTTGACTGAAGAAAGCTATAGGCTGCTCATAACCGTCTTCATTTCTTTGCAACAATACTATAGCAATTGTATGAGGCGAAGCAAATGAGAATATCATAAATGGATTTGTATAATCTGGCCCAACTAGCACAGGAGCTTCAGAAAATGCCTGTTTTATCCTGGTGAATGCTTCTCTGGACTCCCGGGACCATCTTACTTCATTATCCTTTTTCAACATATCAGTTATATGCCTAACTATCTCAGCATAGTTAGGAATAAACCTTCTCAGAAAATTAATTCGGCCTAAAAACACCTGCACTTCCTTCTTATTCCTGGGTAAAGGAATATTGTTTATTACTTCAACTCTCTTAGGGTCTATTTTCACACCATCTTTAGTTACAATGTGCCCTAAGAGTTTTCCCTCGTCTAATGAAAATAAAGATTTTTGAGGATTGAGGGATAGGCCATACCTTCTGCATTTTTCAAAAGTTCTTCTTAAATGCTCAATATGCTCATCGTCATTCTTTGAAAACACTGTGATATCATCAAGGTACACCATTAAAAACTTGTCCTGCTCTCCGACAAAAGCTATGTCCATTGCCCTCTGAAAAGTAGCTCCTGCGTTACTTAGCCCAAATGGCATCCTGGAATACATAAATGTTCCCCATGGTGTTGTAAATGCGGTTTTATTTTGATCTTCTGGGAACACAACCACCTAATTATAACCAGAAAAACCGTCCATCATCGACATTCTAGATGCTCCCACCACTTTCTGCAGGATGTGGTCCATCTTAGGCAGTGGATAATTATCTTTTAGAGATGCTCTATTTAAATTCCTGAAATCCACACACAGCCTTATTTCCCCGTTTTTATTCCGAACAGGAACAAGGTTTGCTACCCATTCTGAGTATCTCAATGGCACAATTATTTTGGCCTTGAATAGCTTCTTGATTTCTTTTTCAATAGAGGGAAGCAGCAGAGGATTTATCTGTCTGAGCTTCTGCTTATAAGGCTTTGCATCTTCCCTCAAAGGAATTTTATGCTGCATTATATTAACATCAAAAGTTTTCAGGTCCTAATAGGACCAAGCAAAAACATCTTTATAAGATTGAAACAACTTTAAATATTTTTCTTTATATTCTTCTGGGATCCTTTTAGATAGTTTCACAATTTTGGGATCAGCATAAGTACCCAGATTTAAATCTTTCACTTGATTTTCCTCTATCACTTTGTTTGGCTGCAATGGAATATCATCTTTATTAAATAACCTTTCAAGAGGCACCAGACCTCTAGGTATAACATTTCCTTTCAGCTGCAGCACTTTATTACCTGCTATTTTCTCTTCCCATTTTTTTTCTGTAATATTTTCAGCTTCCTCTTCCTCATTATCATCGATCTCCATATTAGAGAATTCTCCCACTGTCTCCGTGAATCTCTTCATCTGTTCGTCATATTCAAATACCTGCCAATTTTTAATATTATCTGGAATGGATGGCCTGTAACGTACCTCCACTTCATATCTTAAAAGCGGATTTTGAGGAGGACGGAATGTGCTGGCAGCTACAGCAAGAGAATCTGCTATTCTGTTCTGCTCCCGGGGCATGAACTGTATGTTAAACGCTGAGAATAAATTCTCCACCATGTCCCACACTTCGTTTCTGTAAGCTCTCAGCCGTGGATGCTTGGTTTGACATTGATTTCTAATATGCCTTACCACCAGCTCAGAGTCTCCCATGACTTTTAGATTTTGGATGCCCATGTTTCTAGCTGTCTGCAGTCCCAATAAAAGTGCTTCATATTCTTCTACGTTATTGGTAGCCTCATATTCCAATTTAAAGGACAGTGGTACCCATTTTCTTGTAGGAGAGATCAATAACACCCCAGCGCCATTGCCTTCTCTTGAATTTGCCCCATCAAAATGCAAAGTCCAAATTTCTGATTCTTGATCCTCTTTAGGCTGCTCAGTTTGGATTTGACCAAAAAGGGGCTGACGAGCATAATTTTGGTTTTCTTCTAACATCAAGCATGAGAAGTCTCCCTCTTTGTTATACACTGGGGAATTCTCTGAGCAGTCAGCCTTAGTTACCATTCTAACAAATCTAATCTCCCTGTATAACCTCCTCTCCTGGCCTCCAAAGACTGGAACTGTAGCATATGTTAGGTCCATTTTAATTGACCCACCAATTTTTGTACCCCAGGACCTTGACAGTAACATGCCAAAGCGGGCTGGGATATCAACAACCACAATGTCCATGACCACACTCTTTGCTGTAATTTGGGCCAAATTGACCACTAAATCTTTAATCATTCCCAAGCATTTAACTCTTTTGGAGTCAAATGAGTATAGGTCTTTATATGGTATTGTAATTTGCATTCCTAGTTGTTCCATGACAGACAGAGGCATAATATTATGGGAAGCCCCAGAATCTAACATACAATTGTGTAACAGCAGGTCATGAATAACTAGAGACACATAAAAGGGAGGGGTAGAAGGGTCTACCTCCTCGACATGTGGGCCAAAGATTACCATGGGTCTTTCTTCTTGAAGGTTTAAACTATCAGGCACAATTGGTATTTCAGGAGGGAGCATGAAAGATGTAACTTGAGACTGATATACAGGTTGTTTTAATAGTTCGGTTAGGGGGACTGGAATCTTAATTTTCTCAAGTTCTTTTTGCAAATTGAAATCAGAAGGGGGCTTGTCTATTACAACTTCCTTTGACTCATTATTTTCAACTGAGGATTTAATTTCTTTTGACATAGGCTCAGCATTAGGAGGACTGACTATTTTTGAAGAAGAAGGAATCTGATCATTAGACTGTAAGGGATCACTTAGAGGATTCTTACCTTTTTCTATGTTTCTCTTTGTTGCTGAGTTTTTCTGAGCAGGTGATTCTTTCTGAGATGGCTCCTCTTCTTGGTCCTGAGTTCGGGTCCTCTTCCTTGAAGACCTGAGATCATATTTTACATTAAACTGGGCTTGCATGAAATCAGCAAATTGCCTGCAATAATGATCGATCTCTGCTTCTTCGTCTTCTTCTTGCAATGGGCATTCTATATCATCATTATTTGAAAGAGCAAGATTTGAATCTTCTAGTCCATAAGCAGCATCTTCAGTGGAGTCATCTGTTGGTCCTTCCAGGTACAGGGGATGTGGTACCTGGTCTTGTTGCTCCTTTGCTTCTCTAGGCAATATCTACAATGGTGGTCTTTTGTACTGAGGATTGTATCCTCGGTTTGGAGCATTATAAAAATTCTTGGGAGCTGCATTCTTAGCTTCCAGTTCCAGCTTAACCAGCTTCTTAATCATATTGCTTATTTCATCCATTTTATCTGAATCCTTTTCCTGATTAGAGGTGGAAACCTCTTCTTTACCTTTCCTCCTAGTATCCTGCTCAACTTTTCCGTTTAATTTCCCAGTGGAGGAAAAGTTTGCTTCCAACTCCAGAGCATCTGACTGAGCATCATCCAAAGTGGCAGGTTTTCTTTCCCTCAGTGAGAATCCAAAATCAAAATCAAAGGCTGCTATAAAAACTATCTTAGCAGTTGTTTCATGGAGCTTCATTTCAGGAGGCAAGCTCAAATATAACTTGTTAAATATTTTAATAAACTCTGCCACTCCATCATTTTGCTTCTTCTTCAAGGTATTAAATTTAGTAAGACACTAACCATAATCTTTCTTTTCCCCCCATTTTCTGATAAAATTACTCTCCATAACATCCCAGGTGGTTATTGAACGGTCTCCCAATGTTTTGAACCATTTTCTGGCTTCACCCTCCAAAGATTGCACAAACAATCTTAAGACCACATCCAAATGTTCAACGTTTAAGTTTTCTGCAAAAGAGCAGAAAGTCTCAAGATGTTTCTGAGCATCAATTTCATTTTCACCATTAAATCTAGGTAATATCTTCAAATAATCATGCGGCATATCATTTAGCACTTGGGGTAAGGCCAATGGAGCATATTTGTTCAATAAAAAGGCTGGTACATTAGCCATTGGAGGAGGTGGGGGTTGTGCAACGGTCTGAGAAACAAATGAAGGGAGGGGAGTAGGAGGAAGTGGAGTATGTATGACAATGGGAATAAATTGCACAGAAGCCTGAGGTGTGGATGGGAATAGTTCGCGGTTGACAACAGTTACTTCTGTGAATTATTTAACTTCCTCGGCCTCAGAAGTAGGATGGAAATATTCTTCAATCCAGGCACTTCCTCTACGTGGAGTTTCTGAGCAAAACTCGGGATTTTTTGTTCTAACTTCTTGAGAAGAAGAGGGCGGATAATCTTCAATAGAATATTCAGGGTTTTCAGCACGGACTGATTTCCTCTCCTTCCAAACTCTTTTGTGAATGATCTTCTCTGGGTCAGACACGTAAGGTGTCTTTGACTGAGATGTATCTGACCTCAAATGTGGCTTACGAGGAGCCAGGACTACCAATAGATTTATCAAATAAAGAACAGTGGAGTCGCCAAGGTGAGAGATTCGCAACTCTTCAACTCTCTGTGCTCACCTGATTAGAGAGTGAATACAATTTTTCGAGGCCCAGGGAAACTGATATTCTTGAATTCGCTCCCCGGCAACGGCGCCAGAAAGATGTTGTGGACAGTTTTGTCACCCCTAGAGACAGTCTAGAGTTGCCATAGACCAGTGCCTAGGACATCTTATCATAGCAAGAGAACATGAAATATAGCTTGGGTGTCAATCCAACAGCTCTCTTATCTCTTGTAAAACAAGGAAACTAGTTTAAATGGGACCAAACTCTCTCAGAAGCTGATACAAAGATAAGATTAATGTAGGAACATCATGCAAAACTCCAATACAGCAAGCACGTATGCTTAAGAGACAATCCTATCAGAAGAGGCTACTGGGAGAGAAGAATACTACGTAAATCAAGACGTAGAGTGGATGCGTGAAAGAAATAATGAGAAAATACCAAACTTGACATTAGATCGATACCCAGATATACAAAAACCATGTATGGGCTTACAATTCAAGAATCCATACACAATCCTCGGCATTTTAAAAGCATCCTCCAAAAACAATCAAGAGAAAGGTAAAGTGCATGGTAGATGAGTGGAATACAAGTATCATGATTAGGTTGCATGAAAGCTGCTTTCTGATCTAATTCCAGAAAGGGCATCAACTAGGATGAATCCTTACTGCAAACTAGTGAGCCACTCGCATTCTAGAACATGATACAAGAAGATAAATAGTATGAAATGAGATATTGTATTAACACATAAGAGAAAATTACATACTGTGAGATACTAAAGACCAAAATCCTCATTACAGTTATAACTCCTCCTCACTGAGACCCTACGGGCTCTGAACCTTTATACAGAAGTGTTACAAAATGTATACAGAAGCTTTTCACTGCACAGTTTGCTGATAGAAATCTGGAACCCTTCTAATGTCTTATTTATGGGTCTTTATAGAAAAGATAGAGAATTCTAGAGAAGGGGGTAGATGGGGTACATTTAATGACTTGGTTTGAACAAAATGGCGGAAAACATTCGCGCCCACACTGTGAATGACTAACTATAAATGACTGTACTTTACAATTTACCTCCAGAAATAAATGCTGAGGATGAAAATCTCCTCATAAACAAGACACAAATAATAAAATATAAAAATGCTATGTACTTGGCTGGAGGAGGAAAATCTTCTGCGATAAAACCTTGAGATTGCTTGCAAGAATGAATGATCTGGGAAAAAGATCTCTTCAGAGACACGGCATAAGAGAAAATCTTCATGAATCTTCTGTACTTTCTTTGAGAAGAAAATCAGCAGAAATATAATCTGTAGGGTATGATTTTTAATGTATTGTACCCTCGGCCTGATCTAGAAAATCTCTGGTCCGATACCCTTGTCTTTTAACGCCAGGTATAAGCTCATAATCTTCAATGAGGTTGTTGAAATCTTTAATTCTTTGTTGATGTTCTTTGCAGGAACATTTATATCCCCATACGCTAACCAACATCTTTAAATTGTCCTTGGAGAGTTCGAAAGATTTCAAATCCTGCTCCTGCGATGGATGTCTCATCATAGCGGCTTTCAGGACCCTTCTTCATAATGACAGCTTCAATTGAATTTCCTTCTGAGATGCTCTATTGCTGCAGCGAAGACTGTGAATTAAAACATCTTTCCGTTTGTTGAAACCCTGCAAAATCCACCAATACATTAGAAAATCCAGGTACAAGTATGATGGACGGGGAGGTGTTGACAATAATGGTGGTGAGGACATGACGGAATGATAAGAACGTGCAGGGTGGCGGAGGAAATACGATGAAGGCTTTGATAAACAGACAGAATGCGGATTTTCCACGTGAAACAGTATGAACGTGATGACTGGATAAAATGATGAAAATGAATGAAAAACACACACATATATATATGGCAGGGAAGAATACTATAGACACGTGGGAAGACGACACATGGGTGTACGAGGGACAGGTGGGAGGGTGACGTGGCTGCAGAGTCAACAGACAGAGAAGACTGGATTTTGGGCCGTCGGATTTTGGAAAACAGATCAACGGCTCGAAAGCGATGGGAGCGGCGTAATGGTGGGCCAAGGGACATGACGGACACGGGTTAACGTGCAAGCATCTTTGGAAGGTGTTCGCCGTTGGATTGAGATCGACAGATCCAACGGCGCGGGTGAGTTCCGCTGCCCGGCGATTGTTCAACCTTTAACGCGCGAAAAAGTGGTTTAGGACGCCGTACTCAGGGACACGCGTCACGCGATTTGTGGAATCGCTGGCGTTCGATTGAAAACCACCGACCTAGTGAGGGCGGTGCGGAATGGAACCAGCGGTTTCCCGCGACGGGATATGGACACGTGGACCACCACATAAAACAATCTCTGCTCCGTCGATTGGCTTTGGATCTGATGGTTACAGTTGCGCCCGAAACATAAAACAACAAGCTCCCTTTTGACTTAGCGCATGGTTCCGAGCCCGAGTCACATGGGAACCAAAATAGGGAGGGCTAAGCTCTTAGGGCTAGGCCCGATAAACTTTAAATCATGGATTTTAACCTTGGCACAGTGTATTTTATGAGCGGAAAAAGGCAACCATAGACAAAGTATGGAGGCCTATGGCCACGAAAGATGTTTTAAATAGATCCAAAGGGACTCGGTGGCCAAAATTTAAATAAGGGGGGCTGATATGCACAACACCCTCTCCATGCTCCCGGCTACTGGAGGGGCGGGCATGGCCCCCTCTCCCTCCACTGTAGCTTCTTCTAACAATTCTGTAAGAAAAGACAATACTATCAACTCTGGCAATATTCCCCTAGCTGCAAACGCGTCCATCCCTGCTGGTAGCACTACGATCGCTGAGGACAATGTCGGTAATCCGAATGCTAGCGTTGCGGCAGCAACAGACAAGGTAGATAATCCGGATGCTAGTGCCGCGGTCGACATTGACAAAGAAACTGACCAGAACGCCTCGACGACCAGGTCAAAAGCATCTTCTGTAACATGCATTCCAAAAACCTCTGAAAGAACCAAAATAGATCTGCCCAGTCACAAAATCAACAGCCAAATCCAATACATGAGGGATCACGCCCTCATCGGAAAGTTCTTAGGACTCTGGCCAACTGAAAAGGCCTTGCAAGGGTGGATCGTCTCAAAGTGGAAGCCTAAAGGACAAGCTACCCTGCAGCTCGGTCCCAAAGGATTCTTCACAGCTATATTCAACTGTCTGGAAGACAGAACTCGTATCTTTGAGGGAGGCCCATACTTCTTCAACTCTGCAGGCCTGTACCTTTGCGAATGGGTAGAAAGATTCAACCCAGATAAAGAAGATTTCAACTGGGCTCCTGTATGGATCCGTATGTACTCTCTGCCTCTGGAGTACTAGGACGAGGAGACCTTGAAGGACATTGGCAATGGACTGGGGGTCTTTATCAAAGTTGCAGAGGAAACCAAAAATCGTCGATACACCTCCTATGCCAGAATTTGTGTGCACATGCATTTAGCCAAAGCCCTCACGGATTCGGTAAGTCTATTTCATGACGATTTTGAATGGGTCCAAACAATAGACTACGAACATGTCCCCTTTCGCTGCAGGAAATGCCATGAACATGGCCATCTATTCAGAGACTGCCCCCTAAATCAACAAGCTAAAGCCCCTTTCACGAATACTAGCAAAGATGAGGAAGGCTTCACCAAAGTTACTAGTCACAGAAAGCACGCCAAGAAATCTCCAGTAGTGTCAGATACTCTCAATAAACCAGAAACTCGAAATAGCTTTGAAATCCTAAACTCTCATCAGATCCTGGAAATTTCTCCTGTTATCCCATAATCTTCAGATCCTCCCCCTAATTCTTTTACCCCCCTTCCCAAACCCTCTGCTCAGCCTTCCGCCTCTGTCCAAACCCACACCCTTGCTTCTACCTCAACTACCATTTCAAATCCAGATCCAGATCACAAAGAGTCCATCATGGAGACAGATTCTGCTCTTGCTCTTACGATTCATCAACAGCTAAATAATGAAGAACAAAATCTACCTATACACATGGAGGAGGAACGAGAAAGTATAGATCTGGGGGATCTGGATATTCTTAGCCTAGAAACTGCATGTCGCCAGAGAGAATACAGTACAATAAACCCCAGGCAAATCAACAGTCTTGAAGTGGTATTAGCTAGAGCTCAACAACACAAATGTCTTGGTATTCAAGCTGGCACCCCTTGGGATGGGAAAAAAATATTGAAAGAATAAAAAAAGAGAGAGCGCAAAACGGATCTGTAGAGAACCATAATCATTGGAGAAATGCTAGTAGATTCGGGAAGATTCCCAAAGCTGACCAAGTTTTTCAAAACCCTCCCCCAAGGTTCCTCATGAAGCTCATCTCTTGGAATACGCGAGGGCTCAATAGCCCTGCAAAACAAAGAATCTTAAAAAACATGATTCAGCAAGATAAACCAACTTTGGTCTACCTTCAGGAAACAAAATGCAACAATACTATATTGGAAAAAATCCTAAATAAAATCTGGTCAGGTTGTTGTTCAGTTTCAGTGGATGCTTCTAGGGCTTCAGGAGGGCTTGCCATCATTTGGAACCCTCAAGTCCTCACTCTACATGATTTTCATGCCTCACACTTCGTCATTCAAGCCACTTTCCACCTAATAGGGACCAACATCCACGGTCACCTTTCTAATGTGTATTTCCCACAAGATCTCCAGAATAAGTTAGATCTCCTAGATACTCTAATAGCTCTCAAATCTATCAGAAAATTCCCCTTATGGATTTGCGGTGGGGACTTTAACATGATCACCGCCTTGGAGGAAAAAATAGGAGGGCGAACGAGACTCGAAGGAGACAGCACTGGCTTCCGAGACTTCATCCACAGCAATCAGCTAATGGACCTTCAGACTTCTAATGGGATATACACTTGGACCAATAAAAGGAGGGGACCACAGCACATAGCTTCCAGGCTGGATCGCTTCCTTATGTCAGATAATGCCATACACATGCGTGGGGACTTTCATGCTTCTATCATGCCCCAGGTGGGCTCTGACCATTGGCCCATTCTGCTACAGTGGACGCGTCCAGGTTCGAGATGCAACAGACCTTTTCACTTCGAATCATTCTGGTTATCCCATCCAAATTTCAAAGAAGTTGTAAAGGATGTTTGGAAATCTTTCAATCCCCCAGCAGGAGTCAAAATGTACCAATTTCAACAAAAACTCAAATACCTCAAACAAGCCCTCAAATCTTGGAATCGTACTCAATTTGGCAACATTTTTGAACATCAGAGAGTGCTGGAGCAACAAATGAAATCATTGCAACAAAGTATCATCTCTGAGGGGAGAACTGAAGACAACGCTCAATAGGAGCAGGTCCTTACAGCCAAGATCGAAGAACGGAGGCTACAAGAAGAGATCCTGTGGCGTCAAAAATCGAGGGTTAGATGGCTCAGGAGGGGGAAAAAAACACTAAATTTTTTCATAGATCCACTATTCAAAGGCGCATGCACAACAACATCGCCTTCATTAAAAATAAGCAAGGGGAACGATTAGAGCTGCATGAAGAAATAGAACATGAATTCAAATAATACTTTCAGGAAATTCTCCAGGAGCCTCAGGGCTGCAGAAATCAAGCCATAAGTTTAATTACTCAACACATTCCAAAAATTATCACGGAAGATCACAACAGCAAACTACTACAACCAGTTTCTATGCAGGAGGTGGAAGACGCCATGGCCCAACTCAAGGATGGCAAAGCGCCCGGCCCCGATGGCTTTACAGCCAACTTCTTTCATACTTTCTGGGATCTAATCAAAATAGAGGTGTGGGAGCTTGTGGACGAATCAAGGTCGATGCATTGGATTCTTCCCTCCTTGAACACGAACTTCATAGCGCTTATACCCAAAGTGGAAGAATCCAGCACCCCCGATAAATACAGGCCTATTGCGCTCTGCAATGTCATATATAAGCTAATCTCCAAAGTCCTAGTGAACAGGTTGAAACCTCTTCTACCTCTTCTCATTTCGCAGGAGCAGACAGGGTATGTTGAAGGCCGCCAGATTCTGGATGGTATTATTCTCTCCCACAAAGTGATCCATTCACTCAAGATTCTAAAAAAACCAGGTATGATTCTCAAGTTAGATCTCTCGAAGGCTTTTGATAAACTCAGTTGGAATTATATGAATCAGGCTCTATCAGCATTTGGCTTCTGTGCTACTTGGAAACGTTGGCTCATGAACCTTATTACCTCTCCCTTTTTCTCCATTGTCCTTAATGGTTCTCCTTCTTCGCCCTTTCGTCCCTCCCGTGGCATTCGTCAAGGCGATCCTCTTTCCTCGTTCCTCTTTGTTCTGATGGCTGAGGGCCTGAGTCGTCTTCTTCAAGCTTCTATCTCTTCTCATGCCCTCAAAGGCCTCTCCCTTCATGGTCAACCACCCATCTCTCATCAACAGTTTGTTGACAACAATATGCTCTTTGGCCATCCTTCGGTTCAAGAAGCCTCCTCTTTCATATCCTTGCTCAATCTCTTCTCAGAAGCTTCTGGCACCTCCATTAACGCTTCAAAATCTGAGCTCTTCTTCTTCAATACTCCCATTATCACTCAGAGAAATATAGCCAGAATATTGGGCTTTCCTATAGCTGTGCTTCCCTCGAAGTATCTTGGAGCTCCCCTCCTTGACTCGGCTATCAAACAGGCTTCCTGGAGAACCCTACTTGATAAATTAGAAACCAGGCTTTCTTCTTGGACGTATTGATCGCTCAATATAGCCAGGAGGCTTATCCTTATCAAATCCGTTCTCCAAGCCATGCCTTTATACCTATTCTCCATACTAGCAACCCCTAAATGGGTTCTCAATCATATTCGCAATCTTCAAAGAGCCTTCCTCTGGGGCTCCTCAGGCCTCAACAAAAAATGGGCTCTTGTTAAATGGACTGAAGTCTGTCTTCCAAAGACTGCAGGGGGGCTCGGTCTACGGGATCCCCTTCACAGCAATAACATCATGGGCGCCCGCATATGGTGGAACTGGATTTACAAATCTAACACCCCTTGGGCTCGTCTCTGGCATGCCAAATATGCTCCAGGTAGTCCACAGGAAGCTCTCATCCATATTAGCACGACTACCCCTGGATCTCTAATCTGGAATGCAGCAAAGCAACACAACGCATTCATTCAAGCGCATATTTTTTGGGAAATCCACTCGGGAACCTCGGCAAGATTCTGGGAGGACTCTTGGCAACAATCTCCTAAACTAGCCACTCTCTTTCACAAACCAAAATGGCAGGCTACAATGTAGGAGAATGGTCAAATCCTCATCCAACATTTTTGGCAGCAGCAGCCCTTGCAAGGCTTTCATCAATGGAGATTGGCTGAAACCTGGCAGGCAAATTGGCAGGAGGAAACTTATGAAGAAATCGATCAAGAGCTCAATCTCAGGAAAATCAAACTCTCAGATCAAAAGGACAAAGTACGATGGGGCTACACTCCCAAAGGTATGTTCACTACCAAGGAAGCATACCAACTTCTCTATCAGCCCACGCAGATCATAAAGGACTAGCTGTGGGACCAGATTTGGCATCCGAGAATTTGGCCTAAGGTTTCTACCTTACTCTAGCTTCTAAGCAAACAACGGATCCTCACTTGGGACAATCTACAAAAGAGAGGATTTACTGGTCCTTCCATGTGTCCAAATTGCAACTTGCACACAGAAACCATTTCTCACCTCCTGGAAACTTGCCCTTTGGCTGATCAACTTTGGGAGAGAACTGCTCAGTGTAACAGAAGAACAGGTCGACGTGTGGGTGACATTGTCAACACCATAAGGAATTGGCCTCGGAACCCCTTCCAAAGTCTATTTCTCAATTCGCTCTGGTTGCTTCTACCAGGTTTTGTCTATTGGATCATTTGGAAGGAGCGTAACAACAGGATCTTTAAAAATACCAGCATCCCTCCTGATATCCTGTGACTTCATCTCAAACAGTATCTTCAAGAAACTTTGGCTCTAAGACAATGGCAAGACTTGGAAATGCCCACTTCTCCCCAGGAACGCCATATTCTGAAATCCTGGAATCTGGACCTTTCCTTTACTGCCCAAGTCAACTCCAGACCTACTATCCATCAAGATTCCCCTCATTCTTGGTCCCCTCCTTGCCCTCTCTCTTTCAAATTGAATTTCGATGGGGCTGCCAAGGGTAATCCTGGTCCTGCTGGGTTCGGTGGTATTTTCGGAGATGCGGAAGGTACTGCCTTGCACATTTACCATGGGTCGCTAGGCAGAGATTCTAATAACGCAGCCGAACTGGAAGGATTGTGGAATGGAATTTGCATAGCTGGCAACAAATTTTTTTTCCCTCTTGAGATAGAAGGGGATTCTCAAATTTTAATAGAGGCAGCGATCAGAATTCAATCTGGCACCTCTGCGGCAAAGATTGCGTCCAGTTGGCATCTTCTAAGCAGATTGGAACAAATTGAAGATTGGCTTCGAACCCCCCGCAGTATAAACTTCAAGCACGTCCGGCGAACAGCTAATAAAGTAGCAGACAGGTTGGCTAATTAGGGCGCCAATCAGCAGCTCCCTTTCTTCTCCGGTCCTCTTAGCAGTTCTAATGACTTTCAACTCCAACAAGATTGCACTCTCCTGGTGCAACAAGATCTCTCTCTCCCGGATGCGGGCGACTTTCAAGGCGAATGATGAGTGGGCGGCACGGAGGACTGGCGCGTGGGTTATCTCCACCGCCATCCTCCTTCGCTTGCTGTGGGCGTTTAAATCTCCGGACCAGAACTTAATTGCTGTGTTAATGCAGCCCAACTCCCCAAGTTCTCTCGATTATTCTTCTGCCATGGCGCCCTTCCGGAATTTCCATAGCGCTCCTCCCCTGAGCTCCTACTGCTCCCTGGCTGATGCTGATTCATGCTCTCGCACCAGCACAGGGAAACGTTGTAATTTGAACTGCTGTGTCGATCTTTGGCCTGGTATACACATCACCCACAGTCCCTACTGCAATTTCAGTCGCTTGTCTTCGGCTCCTATCTGGACTCTTCGGCAAGCTAACTCCAGGCTCCATTTGGCAGATACCTCTGCCCTCTCTGCATTTCAAATCATGCCGCGTTTGCGCCCACGAATGTGCTGTAGAAGAGGTTCCTCTCGCGGATATATGCATCGCCAGCCCTCCTCCACCACTTCTGCCTCCTCATCCGACACCTCTGACTTCGACCCTGTTCGCTCTCCTGCGACCAGGCGGGGACGTGGGAGGGGACAAGGTCATCCCAATCCTCCAACATTCTTCCGCCTTTCCTCCAATGCCCAATCTCATACTGCCTGCCTTCATTATCCTTGCACTCTCAACAATCACACTTTCCTCGCCTCTGTCACTATCAAGCTTCGTGAAGTTTCTGCAGGTCTCGTTATGGCTACTCCTGATGTGGCCCTTGAGCCTGGGGCGGACTCCCCTTAGATGGAAATCAGGTCGTGTGATCCAGGTGGCCAAGTTTCATAGCAAGCGAGCCAGCAAGCTGGTCCAAGCGTTCCTCTCGTTGGTGGCTCTTCAGGCTTGGATTGTCCTCCCCCAGATGTCGAAGATCCTTATCAGTATGCGTGTCCCATCGTCGAGGAAGTGTCTTCACCTTCTAATGATGATTAATCAGGTTTGCGCCCTCTGGTTTTTTATTACAGGCAGAAAGGAGATGCTCTTTTCCCTCCTTTCTTATAGTCAAATGATAATCTATCATGCTCCTGCTCAGAAGATTTCTTTTTGTCCTACTGACGATCTCCACGACATGGCGGCATTCCTCGTCTTCTGGCTATAATTTCCGATGAATGCTTCAATGGCACAATGGGTCTGTTTTGATTTTGTCACGGGCGGCGTTTGTTTGAGCCCTGTCCACTTGTTTGGTGTTTAGTTGTGTTTTGGGCGACATCTGTTTGTGCCTCTGGAAAATTCAAAGTTTGGTCACAGGTGTTCATTAGTCAGACAAGGTCATGATCTCCAAATTACTTTCAGTCAGTCTCCAGCTTGTTTTGCCTGTCAATAGGCAACTTTGTAATTTGCGGACGCCTCATACTTTGGGCTCGTCCCTCTGAAGCACCAGTCTCTCTGTAATTTTATTTTGTATCAATTAGCAATAGTCTAATTCAAAAAATAAAAATAAAAAATGATAAACCTCAGTTGAAATTCGAAACACTTCTACCCAATATATCCCATATACGTCTACCCCAATATACCCAATATATAATTGTGATTTTTTGAGAAGTTTTAAATTTTAAGTTTTGGTCAAACTTTTTTAAGACTCCCAATATACCCACTATATAATTTTTCGAGAAGTTTTAAATTTTAATTTTTGGTCAAACTTTTTTAAGAGTGTGATACACAGAAAAACTATTAAATTATTTTATCAACCATTATTGGCAGTGGGATAAATATCGATACAAAATATTTGTAAATATATTAAGGATAAATATCGATACAAAATATTTATAGCCCTTGGTTGCAATAATTGCTACGCCTTTAAATTATAGTGGAAAGCATGGGAAGCAGTGTAACCCAATCCCGGGCACGTGGAATTCAGTTCGTTGAACGTTCCAAGGATCAACACCCGCCCACAGTAGAGTGGGTAAAGAGCACACAGTAACGCAAAGTAAAAAAGGGAAAACCCCAACAAGAAAAAGTCCGCGGTATTTTTACTCCAATACAAGCAAAGAAACAGACAGGAGCACACAGAATCTGCATTATCTTTATCCCTCTTTTCCCCGCCTTTCGATTTCATGGCTTGCAGTATTTTCCGCTGCTATGGGCGGCCATACGTTTTTTTTTTTTCTTCGAACTTTTCAGATATCCCCCATTGAATTATTTCATAGCCTCGGGATTCATCATAATGGCTCGGACTTCGAAAATTGGTTCAGCCCAGAGATAATTGTGCTCCACCATTTATCCTGAAATTCGGCTTTATTGATTCTTCAGATCATCTCCATTATTTCGTCTTTTGCAGTGCCCTCCTGACTGATAATGGGAACTACAATGGTTGCAAGATTTTCAGAGGTTGTGTCTCCACTCTGTAATCTATTTATCTATTAGTTCTGTTGATTAATCATATTGGTTGGTTCACAAGCTTGCGCAATTCAAGATTGGAAGACATTTATGTGATGGATCCGGAAAATAGATATCTAAATAATTCTACTCACAAAAGTCTCCAGTTCGATAATTCCCTGAATCTTGAATTATCCTTGGGGTCATCCATGGGCAAGGGTCTGGCTGATCTGATATATGAGAAGAAGAGGCTGGAAATTTCCGAGAATGATGGGTTATTGAGCTTGAAAGGGAGAATGGAAGAAGCTGCAGTGGAGGAAACTGTAGTGGAGATGATCAGCAGAGGAGAATGGAGTGCGTTGAAGGCAAATAGCGGGGAATGTGTGGGCATGGGAGAGCATTATGTGTGCGTGTACTGCGAGCAACAAGAGGACATGGGGTCTCTTTACAGGATATGGCAGTGGAATGGTTTTGTGAAAATGTATTCAGGTGCTGCTCGTCGTGATTATATTTGTGGGCACTATTTTGAAGCTGTGGACGATGAAGATCCTGCGGCGTTTCTGAATTTGGGTACTGCTGGATTGGCTTGAAACACTGTTTAACGTTATTTTTTGTTTTTGTTTGAAGTCAATGATGGAAATTGTGAGTTCTCAGGCCTGGGATTATGATTATAGCTGCTGAAAATGGCCCCTGGAAATTTCAGATCATGGAAATGTGTATGAGTAAGAGACAGAATTGAAATGTCTGTCCTTTCTTTGTATGTAAGGTATTGGGTGTAAATGGATAAGTTCAATCGTTGCAGTTTCGTTGAATATTCAAAAGATTTTGTGATTGTTTCGGTTTGATTTTATCCAAAAGACTTTTGAGTGTTGCAGTTTGATTTTGACGGTTTAAAATATGATGTTGATCATCACATACAAACAATAACAGTGTCAATGAATAAAACAAAAATAAAATAAATAAATGAGGTTGAACTGTTGGGAAAAAAAATTGACGGGATTTTTTATTTATTTATATTATTTAAAATATATAAACAATGTTTTTATTTATTTTTATATTTTTTATTATTTAAAATATATAAACCTTGTATATTGTATTTTGGAAATTTAGGGATAATTTTTTTATGGGATTTTTATTTATTTTTATATTTTTTATTATTTAAATTTTATAAATGATGTATATTGTATTAGGATGGTGTGGGGAATATAGTAGTCTAAAAAAAACTCAAATAATTTTTAAAATCTTGGTTATACTAGTTAAACTTTAGTATTTTGAGTGCTAAGAGTTTTTGATGGTGTTGAATCCATTTCCACTATCAAAAATGCAATTCGAACATTCTAATTATCCAATTTTTTCAAATTTTGTTTACCAGGCAAAATACTGCCTTCGGGGAATATAATTTGTTAATATTTCTTTATTTATGTTTTTATATACTAGAGTTTTTCTATGAAAAAATAATGTACATAAATAATATTATATTTTTGTTGTGTTTTTTTTTCAATAAAATTTTGATGGGAAACTAGCAATCTCCTTAGATATATGAAACAACCTACAAACCACATATATTAAGAATTCATAGAGACAACCTGAACTAGAGCTAGAGTTCCAGACTCTAAAATTTATGACGAGCCAAGGAAGGGACTTGAACCGGAGTGATGTTTATTATTAGCCAAGGGGACTTCAACCAGAGTGACGTTTATGACTAGCCAAGGGGACTTGAACCCCGGTAGACGGGATGCCCTGGACAAGTTTCAGTGACAGCTAGAGAGCAACCCAATAGATTGAAAACTAAAAACATGGCAACTAAATTTTATATTTATTATACAGACTTCTCTTATATACATTGTTATTCTCACCAATCATAGGGATTAATAAAAATAAAATTTAGTATTCCGGCATAAATATGAACGATACATTAAAATATACAAATTATAATTATTATTAATTTTAAATTTAAATTATAAAATAAAATATTCAACAAAATTATTTCTAACTTAAATCCGTGATAATTTCAAATTTATCACTTAAATAAATTTATCAAATTGAGTATAGTATTCAATTTTTTTTAATGTAAAAGTTTTGATATTAAATCAAATTAAATAAATGATAGATTAATAGTATTGTAACAATGTTTTTATATATAGAGTTTGATAAATATTTTAATGGAGATGTCTTTCAAAATTAAAGTGCCTTTGTAATAAAGATCACATATAGATATCTATGATACTAACACTTATAGACCGAGTGAAAAACTAAAGACATGTGCATGCTAAGGAATGAGTGAAATATCTTCTATAAAAAAAGGCATGCTTATTTGTTAGATTAATAAATAATTTTTTTTTTTTTTTTTTTCTTCTTCGGAAATAGAGGTTTTTGTCTTATTGATATAGATTTAGAATTTTTTTGGAAATGATTGCAACCTAACTTTATCTATTGAATTCCAAATTACAATACATTTAGATTGAGCAAGATCTTGTTATAATCTTCATTCCTTTCAAAGAAAACCTTGTTGACAATAGTGTTTATTTATTTATAGATGTCAACAGTTTGGTAATATTATGTATTTGTATGAGTATTTCCCATGTCTAGGATCCATTAACTAGATTGCTCATCCATTTCCTTGTCCATGATACAACCATGTTTCATACAAGCATCAAATTTCTCAACAAATTTGAGCTTTGCGTCAATTTTCGACGAGGTTTGTGTTTGGAAGGCACAACTTGACGTTGTGAAATTAAGCATGATTTAGAGGGGGATTGTGGTGGCCATGAATCCCTTAGAGACTAGTTAGAGTGAGCCTTGGAGTGGGATTCAATTCTGGAAAGATAGAGGAGGACATAGTTGTAGAGTAAGCTTGAACCTCACTATGAGGCTCAAATCGAGGTATAAAAGGAACGAGGATGGAAACATGACAATTGAACAAAAAGAGGAAGATGAGGAAAGAGAGAGTAAGACTCCGTCCATGAATTAAATTTGACACCAAGAAATTGTTGCATCAAAAGGAAAAAGACCAAATAAAAATAAGAAAAAGCCATAACAACTAGAAAGTTACCACAAACCAATTCATAATGAGCCCAATAATATAATGTAAAAAAAAAAAATTTAATCCACACACTTAAATTATATACTTAATGTGGATACAACTAAGTGTAGAAAGCCTCTATTCCCGTCCCTTATCATTAAATATCAATTCCAAGAATACTATCCATAACATTTTTCATGATGTGATAATTCTCACAAAATGTTTTGGCCAGCGATGACATTGAGCTTATCTTCCAAGCCACTAGTCGAAATCAAAATCAAGCAAATAGATGAAAACAAGTAGACAAGTCGCGTATGAAATATGATTACTTTCCCTTAACATCACATCCACAAAATTGATATAAATCTATTAAATTTCATAATCTTATGATGAAAAATAAATTTGAAATATTAAATGAAATATATAGCAAAGCAATTTATTTAAAAGAAAAACAAAAGAGTAATGAGATGGTATGTGAATGTTGCATAAAAAAGGTTTTTAATGCTAAAGGTTAAGGTTCGTGTTTTATATATATTTCAAGGAAATTTATTAAGTTATTTTTAAAGATGATGTTTGTGGCAAATTTCTTGGTTGTATTAATTTATGCAAGACATTGAATGATACTCACGATATTTATAAAAAGAGTTAATTTAAAAAGTTAAAGTGTAATTTAATAGTTTTAATGTTTTGTTTTTTTCTATGCATATTATTATATAAGTTTTGTTTAAAATTTAGTCAAAATATTAAATATCTATTAGAATGTAACATTTTTGAGTTGTTAAAAACCGTTAAATTTGAGTTTAAAAAAATTAGTCCAAGAACCTTATTCTTATAATTTATAACACTTAACTATTAAATTAAACTATCAAACTATAAAAACTTGTAAACTTATTTATACAAATAATTATTTTTAATTTTATGAATTTTTAACTATTGTAATAAAAAAATTAGACAACCTTCGAAGTTTTTATGGATGAGAATTGGTAATTTATACAAATTGGTTAAATATTAACTTTTTATAAGTAAAATGAGAAATTTTATGTGAAAGATGTAAAAGCTTGCACATAAATAGTGAAGTTGCTAGTACCAAACCAACTAACAATTATACTCACGTAAGAGTTCATATTACATGATGTTGAGATTCAATAAGATGATGAGCTTAGTGAAAAGAATTGCTTTCACTAAGTGGGCCCGCAGGTTATTTTTGGTGCAAGTCTATTTTTAGAAATGGTGATCATATTTCAGAAGTTGCAGGATGCTATTTGTGGATGGTTGATCAAGTTGGAAAAATAGATGAAATTATATTTTTAGAATATTGGGCGAAGTCTATTTATAGTTCGTTGATCTAAAAATAGATGCATGTCGATTATTATTAGCTCTTAATAATAATCAGACTCTAAACAACAACTTATTCTCTTGGAGCACTTTGTTTCAGTGCACAGATGTGGCACATCAGTGGACTAAGGGAATTACGCAATTCCCAAGGGTTTACTAGAGCTAATGCATGGAGGACTCAGTTAGAACTCAAGTGGCATAGTTATGACACAGTTGGAAGAGTAGTTATGGAGTTGTATTCAGTTTAACTCAGTTAGACTCAGTTGAGCTAGTTGTATCTAGTCTAACTGAATGATACACTAGTGAGAGTGGAGTGAATTAATTAGTTAATTAATTCACAAATAATAACTCATTAATCAACTGAACAAATACAACAGTTAACTACAGTGCATGTCAGTTCCAGTGGAGACCCAGTAGAGAGATAGGTGAAAGGGCAAGATAGACCATTGATAGATTATAGTGATGCATTGATTGCATCACACACACATTGGAGTTGCCAATGAGGATTGCACAGTCAAGGCAAGAGTAATTCAAATTCATTCAGAGCTATTCTTCAACAGGGCTTGCACAGTGGAGGCAGGCTAGCAGGGGGCAGAGATCAGTGCATGGATTTGCAAGATTGTTCCTGATTAGTGTATGATGATTGTATTGTACTGAGAGCTTGATAAGCTTTGTATGAGGATTGCCATATGATTCCATGATACATAATATATAGTTGGGGTTTTCAGCTTCAAGCTTTCCCGGTTAAAAACAACTGTGTTATGTGCGATTGTTTTTGTTTATGCTTTACATGTGTGTGCAATTAATTTTCCACAAAATATTAATAATGGAATGATTCAGTGTTTTGCAAGAATTTAAATATTGTGAGATCAGGTGAATCTAGGACATATGCATGCTTAGTGCATATAATTTCTACATGGTATCGAAGCATTGTTAATTGAAGATTGCAATTGTAAAGTGAGTTTGTGCCGGTGGACAATTCGAATTTGCTACAGAAGATTCTTGGTGCAGAAGTTGAGTATACATTGAAATGGCTTTCAATGGGTTGCGATTGGAGTATGCCCTTGATGGGAGCTTGAATTACATAGCTTGGAAAGACAGGATGGAGGCAGTGCTGGAGGATAATGGACTGAAGGAGTTCATCGATAGCGATTTCCTAAGCTAGGATCCAGCGATGCTGCATTACTTGACACATGGCAAAAGAAGATAGCAAAGATGAGAATAATTCTGTTGGAAGGTATGAAGGACCATATTGTGTCCAGCCTTCACGGGAAAGCCACTCCATTCTTAATGTGGAAGGCTTTGACATATTTTTTCCAAAGCATAAGTGACTAGAGGAATTTGGCGCTTAAAGACAAGCTCAGAAAAATAAAAATGGAGAAGGGCGACAATATTCCAAAATACCTCACTAGTTTGTCCACTGCAAGGATGAACTGGGAAGTGTGGGGGTTACTATTGATGATGAAGACTTGGTGAGCTTGGCTCTCCTTGGGCTTCCGAAGAGTTGGCATAGCTACGAAGACTCTGTCAATGGACGAGAGAAACTGTTGGTATGGGAGCGACTTTGGTCGGATCTTGTGCAGGAGGAGATAAGGAGGGGTACCATGGATGGATCTTCATCGAAGAATGAAGATGAAGAGAATTGCGCTTTGGCTGCCAAAGAAAGGAAAGGGAAGGGGAAGAAACATCCTTCAAAATCCGATGTTAAAGGCAAGAAGCAGGATTTTTCCAAAGTGAAGTGTTTTCACTGTCACGAACATGGACATTTCACCACTAACTGTCCACAGAAGAAGAAGAACAAGAAGGATGTTGGATCTACAATGTTGGAAATATTGTCATTGATGGCAAAGGAGGCAGCGCTGAAGCAGAAACAGGCAAAGGACTGCAGAACAGAGACAGACAAAATAAAAAACAAGCAGGGCAAAGGAGACAGGCGGAAGAACACTGCTAAAGTGTAACAAATAATATGATAAGAGGAAACTGAGCAAAGGGGAGACAAAGGTAGTGAAGGGTTTGAAGGTTGTACATTAGCACAAGAGAGGTAGAGGACAAGGACTGAGGTGCAGACAATGACATTCCAAGAATTGCTACCTCAGCTGGAGGATATATATAAAATTCCGAGAATCGCCCAAGCCGGCGGATATATATATATATATAAATAAATTCTCGAGAATCGCTGCCCAAGCCGGAGGATATGTATATAATTCCGAGAATCATTACTCTCATGGGCATTACATATAATACATAAACCTTATTCCTCGGAATCGCTTAACCCCAGTATGGCAAAGCATATATATATATATATATATATATATATATATATATATATATATATATATATATATATATGCACAAATATTTACATATATAGCGTGATATTCAAAGAACCAAAGTACTATATGGTGGGACCCTCACCCAATTGCATCGGAGATTATAAAGGCAGCGGAGCATGTAAACAAAAAGTTGCGATTGCGATGAAGCCCGGACCCGATGGGTGTATAAACGATGGATGATATATATTTGAATTCCGGCTTAATCGCATCGGAGCATCGCAGTATGGGCCTATCGGAACATCCAACCAAAACTTGCGATTGTGATTGAAAGCCCGAACCTGATGGGTCTATAAGTTATGTTTTTATAAACTATGATTAATAAGTATTTGAGTTCCAATCGCATCGAAAAAATGCAGTGAATAGTGGTCAATTGCATCGGAAAGAAACAGACCGTCGGAACATATATTAAAAGACTTGCGATTGCGATTGAAGCCCAAACCCGATGGGCTTATAAACTATGATTAATAAGTATTTGAGCTCCAATCGCATCGGCAAAGAACAGTGAACAGTGATCAATCGCATCGGAGCAAGGTAGCTTGCGATTGCGATCAATCGCAATCGAAAATCGTTGGAGTAGTATATTGCATCAGAAAGCATGGCAAGTGGGCTCGAAAGGGCATTAGTTATGTATTAAACACGATTGTTTAGTGTCAAAGTGGACATGGCAGTTTGTTTGTTAAAACGTTGTACAACTATGCAGAGAGTTGAAATTACGTTATATATATATAAAAAGGCGCTGGTATATATATAACACGTTGTTGCGGTTGTATTAAAAGACGCCGCGTGGTATGTGAACCCACGGGCCTCGGCTTAAGGTGGAGGGTGATTTGTAATATAAAACGATTGCGATGCATGTATGTTCCAATTGCGGAACTTCCACATCAACAAGACACTTATTGTATGAAAGGCATTGGAATATGCCCAGATTTAAAAGGCAGCAGTTACACCACAACAGAGGACAGAAAAGAAAACAAAGCTGAAAAGAGATAAAGCACAATCACAGAAAAGACAGACACAGTCAAAGAAAAGACAAATGCATAGCGATCCAAAAGGCTGTATGAGTGAGCTGGAGCTCTCATTGTAATTAAATGTAATATTTTAATTGGTTTATATTGTTTGTGATGCATTGGAAAGTCTCCAGAGGAAAACAAAGCTCCCACTGTAATATTTCATGTTGTTATATTTTCTGAATGAGCGAGTGAAAGAAATGAAAAGGCAGAAAGCGAAGAGGTATGGCTGTCCATTCCAAATTCTTTGAGGAATGCTAACAGTCACAAGAAAATTCTTATAAATAATATCATCTGGATATGCAAAAGGTGTGAGAGAGAGTAAATCTAGAGAAGGCAGAATATAGAAGCGTGAGGCAGAGAATATTAAGAGAAG